>LR812522.1:16846206-16906206 GCA_903798195.1 Danio kyathit
GTCCGATTGGGGTTGGAGCTAAAATCTGCAGGACACTGGACCTCCGGGCTGAGATTAAGAACCCCTGTAATGGATAAAATGAGACACACATAATGAGACACATATACGTTGAAATAAAAGCAAGACAGTCCCCACTAAAAATGCAAACACCACAAATAGTCTATAGCTCACAATGCATACCGTTTTAACCGTTTGTTAATTCTCAACAGAGAAAAAATGGGACATGGACTTATGGTTGAGACCTCCAAGAACCCAAACTGCCCCAAGGTGGGTTTCAGTACATATCTCTAAAAACAATTGCCATTTTCATCTGTCCATTTTTCATCCGTTTCATCTGTAAATAAACCACTCATTGTTTCCTCTAGGTGTCAGCAGTGAGCACGGTAGTGAACAGAGGCCTGCCACTGAAAGCGTATGTCTTCAGGAATTACAACTTTCTGCCTGGGGTTCGTTCGCACTACTTGGGCAGCTGTCAGCATAAAATGTGGCAGGCCATTCGAGCATCGTCCGCCGCTCCAGGATACTTCCAAGAATTTGTGCTAGGAAATGACCTTCACCAGGTAAACTACACAAAATCCAGACTACACGATCTGCCCTTGCCATCAGCTGTGTTTTAAGCGTTATTTATTTATAAAACACCTTTTTTCGTCATGATACCGAGTGCTCTGACTGTATATGTGATGACGTCATGCATCTTTCCAGAGATTGAAAATCATTAAACATCCTTTTAGGTTGTTGTCAGAAGACGATGATGAAGGAAAAGCAAACTCTGCACATACATGCACTCAGACCGTTTCCTGCTGCCTCATCAGGGCTGTGCGTTCAGACTCATTAGTGTTGTTCTTGAGTGCCGTCACTCAGGGCACTTCAGATTCGGCTGCCTTTAAAGTGCCTCTCAAAATACTGTTTAAAGAGATTCCTGTCAGAGGGACTGTTCTCCTTCTCTGATCCACTCTTCTTCGAATGCTTGTAGCCTTG
Source organism: Danio kyathit (assembly GCA_903798195.1). NCBI lineage: Eukaryota > Metazoa > Chordata > Actinopteri > Cypriniformes > Danionidae > Danio > Danio kyathit. Next base: position 16,847,185 of record LR812522.1, read on the forward strand.
AAGTGTAGCGGCGTATTATTTGCACTTTGAGAAGTCATTTTACTGCGTACACAAACTACAGTGGAAATCAAGGAAGGATTTTTTAGTTGGGGTGACCATAGTAGATCACTGTTTTACAAAATACAGTGATGAAAATTAGAGAACAGCAATGAGTGTTGCACAAAGAAAGATTTTAACGAATATTTCTGAAGGTTAAAGCAGTCCGAAATGAATAGGAAGTGCTTTTTTCTTGCTTTTTATGACTTTAGCAAGTCTTTGGCCACAGGACACCATTAGTCTCTCACACACACTGCTGTACTGTGAACTTCTTCACTGACTGTAGTGTATTTTAGCCAGAACATTGTTGCCAATGTTTTTCCACAGATTTTCAATCAGGTTTAGGTCAGGACTCTGGGCTGCCATTTCATTATTTCAATGTTTTCAGCTCCCAAGAAACTGCTTTAACTCTTTTGTTGTGTGATGACGTTTATGATAATTTCTGTCTGATGAACAAATGGATGGAACTGCATGTTACAGAAGGAGCTTCTGGTAAACATTTTCATTCACTTTGGCCCTGTTTACACAGCCAGTTAAATGTGACCCAATTCCGATTTTTTGGCTCATATGTGACACAGATCGGATCTGTTCTATGACCGTGTACACAAAAAAAAAAAAAAACACATGCATTCGGATAGTCAGAGATTGGTTTCAGGCCTCCTTTAAATGTGGAAATAAATCAGATATAAATCGGATATCTGACAATGCAACTATCATGTAAACAGCAGATCGGATTTATTGAGGCATTCCATTTAGTCCGTTTTCTGTTTTGACAATGTGGTACTTCTCTGCGGTTTAATGACGTAGAAGGAAAAAACATGTGTGAAGACGCCGACGAGGTAAACATGGAGAAGGAAAGTGGTCACAATTTGCTCCCACCAGACCTGAGATCTCTCTCGTACCCACAAATTCCTCTGAATGTTGGAGGACACCATATATAAACCATAGGCGCAAGTTGCGATGACGGCCCTTACCCTCCTCCTCTGCCTCAAAATCATTTTAAAGTTGGGTGAACTTCGCATATTTCGCAAAGCTAAATACAAGACAATTCTTCTATCGTGGCTAGTGTAGCGCAGATGCTATTACGCATGTGCGACATCCTAAATTGTATGACAAGTGTAAACACATGAATTGGATATGGATAACGTGTAAACGGACAGGCAAAAAAATCAGATATAGGCAATAAATCGGAATTGGGCATCAAGACCTAACAGTGTAAACGTGACCTTAGTCATGTTAACCTGCCGCAAAAACATCCTTCAACCCATAACGTTTGACCTTTACTTTCAGCAACACCGCACAGAAATGCCAACAAACTCCAACAAGTTGGTTGTTTTATTTATAATGTTGTAAAGAAATTCTGTCATGTTCATGCTGCTGCAACAATAACCACGCACAATAATTAAATAGTTAATTAACTGATCCTTCTCTAGGCTAAAAAGACATTTAATTCAATTAAATGTAAGTTTTTTTGTATAGCACGTTTAATTATTGTTTCGAAGCAGCTTTACAAAAGGTGTATATTATTGCATCCCAATCAGAAAAGTTATTAATTACCATAACTTTATTAGTTGCTAATTACTTTAACTAGTAACTAATAGCTTTTAACAGTTAAATTTATTATATATAAGCATAGTTCACCTGCAGTTATATAGCATATACAGTTGCAATCAGAATTATTCAACCCACTGAATTATTAGCCCCCCTGTTTATTTTTTTCCCCAATTTCTGTTTAACGGAGAGAAAAATTTTTCAACACATTTCTAAACATAATAGTTTTAATAACTCATCTCTAATAACTGATTTATTTTATCTTTGCCATGATGACAGTAAATAATATTTTACTAGATATTTTTCAAGACACTTCTATACAGCTTAAAGTGACATTTAAAGGCTTAACTAGGTTAATTAGGTTAACTAGGCAGGTTAGGATAATTAGGCAAGTTGTTGTATAACGATGGTTTGTTCTGTAGACTATTGAAAAAATATATATAGCTTAAAGGGGCTAATAATTTTGACCTTAAAATGGGTTTTAAAAAAATTTAAAACTGCTTTTATTCTAGCCGAAATAAAACAAATAAGCCTTTCTCCAGAAGGAAAACTATTATCAGACATACTGTGAAAATTTCCTTGCTCTGTTAAACATCATTTGGGAAATATTTAAAAAAGAAAAAAAAAATTCAAAGGGGGTTCAATAATTCTGATTGCAACAGTAGGTGCTGTCATTGTGTACATGTTCAATGATGTGTATTAAGTTTATGTGTTGTCCTTAAAGTCTTCGATGGTTGGCATCATCTCTTCACAGGTTTTGGATCTCAATTAAGAGGAGTCCTCAGTCAGATTATATCTGAGTTTGTTAGAGTTTCGTGGAAAATCATATCAAACTGCTCAGACTTTCCATGATCCAACAAACGCTGATTGAACATGTTCAGTTGGGTGAAAATAAACTCAGATCAGCCACAACAGACGCTGACAGGTCACAGTAACACACTGATACAGAAAACTCCAACAGACTTGTTTGTTGATGTTTGTCTGTGTGGTGTGAATTGGCCTTTACACACTTTGGGTTTAGTCTTTCCCTACGTTGATAACGAACTTTGAAACTAGTGAGCAGTTCCACAAATCACAGTCTTCACCAGGTCAGTGAAAACTGGAAAATGAAGCTGCCAGTTAAAAAAGGGTTGTTGTCACATAATTAATAAACTCACCTCCATGTGCCAGATTAGCACCAGTAAGTGGGAGGAATCTGAAAGTGTCCTATAATTATTATCAGTGTTGCTTTCAGATATTTTATTTACGTTCTTTTTATTGTGCTTTAGAATATACGTGAAACATGTTTAAATTATTGTACTCCTGTTTGGATAGCTTCAAAAAAGATTAATCTGTGGCCTTGAATTTATTGTAGGTAATTTTGACATCCATTATATAATTTTACAGCAAAGTCTTTTATCATTTTTTAAAAGTCCCTGGAGTATCTGTCAGGTCTTCTTGCATTTCTGCCTGTCTTCATCCAACTCAAACTGGCACAGATCCAGCGCTGCCAAACTGAACGCGTCCTCACAGCCTGAGATTTCATCAGCCTGAAATCTTTCTGCTAAGCGGCACACATTCATGTTGAATCGTAGCCTTCAGCCGAGCCTGTTGAGCCTTCTGGAAGGCGTCATTCTGTCCGTTTGCCTATTGACATCCACCAAGGTCACATACAGCTTTCCACAATGTGCCTGTTGTCCCCAAAAAAGTCATATAAAGCTGTTGGTTACTGAGCTAAATGAATAGACAGATTCAATGAATATCCAATGAGATCTGGGGTCTGAGGTTGGCAGGCCTGTTATTAATGGTGCTATAAAATGGCATTAGAGAGATTGTAGCCAAATTCTTAAAGTTTTATGGATCATTAAAAAAAAAAAAATCAGTAATTTGATATTTGTTAATTACATGAAAACAATAATAAAAAATAAATTAAAGCAAAATGTGCGAATATTTAGAATATTTTTTTAATGTGTATTATTTAACCCTATTAATTTATTCATTTATGTATTTAAATTATTTGTTTTATATTGTTTTGGAAGCATAAAATAAAACTAATTAAATAAAATTTAATTTAAATTAAATTAAAACAGAAAAAAATAAAATAAAACTATTGTTTTGTGACTTTTTTTAATTTAGATTTTTACTTGATGTTTTTTAATAAATATGAATCAGCAATTTTATAACTATTAATTTATTCAAAGTACATATTAAAAATACAGATCTTTTTTATATCTTTTTTGGGGATGGGCATAAGTAAACAACATTGTATATCACTTGTTTAAATAACTAGATTTATAATATTTCATTCTTAAATTCATCATTTTTATCTATTCTTTTATTTAAAATGTATTGAATATGTTGCTAATTTATTTTTGATTTTGTTTTGGGGTATAAAAAATCTCCTAACACATCGCATGCGTAAATTATATGATTTTATTTAATCCCCTGCATGATGTTTTCATGCGTGCATCAGATATAATCCTCATTTTGCAGTCACACATTCTCTTGGAGAACATTAGATGAGAAATGTAGACTGACACTGTCTTGAGGGAAGGCCTAATTTATTGGCGAACAAGAGGAGAAAGAACTATTTTTAGATGATATTTCTTCTTTATCTAATAGTCGGTGTAGCTGATTCCATTTTTTTTTAGCCTAAGGCTCGACTAAACCCACTTAACACACATCCAATAGGTTAATCTTCCCATAATTCCTCTTTTAAAGCTGCCTTTCTCTGTTTTGATGTATGTTTTTGCAGTGTGGGCTGAATGTGTCCTCATTAAAATGCAAATGTAGTAGAGGCTGGCTCTAAAACCTGTTGCCAACAGAGCGCTCGATGCCCGGACTCTGAATGCCACCGGTGGCAAAGCTTCTCTCGTTGGTTTTCTCAGTCTGAATGGCTCTTCAGTTTCTTCTCCACTTGCCAGGGCTGTAATCTGTTATGCATACTCTCCTCAAGGGCCCTCCACCATCAAACAACAAGTCAGCGCACTGCTGTTTGTTAGTTTTTCCTCTTTGTTTGAATGATTGAGTCATTGAAGGAATAGTTCACCCAGAAATTCAGTTTTTCTGTGCTCGCCCTCATTGTGGAAATACCTTGTTTTTGTGTGGAACAGCAGCTTTTGCATTTATGGAGCAGTGCTGTTTTAGTATCATTCAGATGCTCATTCTGTTCGATGATAGAATAATTTGTCACACTTTGCAATAAGGTTTCATTAGTTAATGCTAGTTAATGTATTTACTAACTTGAACTAATTATGAACAATACTTGTACACCATTTATTAATCATTTACTAATGAATTACTATCAATCAAATTCATGCTTGTTAACATTAGTTAATGCAGTGTGAGTTAAGATGAACTAACAACGAACAACTGTATTTTTTATTAACTAACGCTAACTAACATGAACAAATACTTTAATAAATGTATTGTTCATTTTTTATTCATGTCAGTAAATGCTTTAACTAACATTAACTAATGCACTCTTATTGTAGAGTGTTACCAAATAATTAGCGTTTATTCATTTTCATTCATTCATTCATTTTCTTTTCGGCTAAGTCCCTTTATTAATCCGGGGTCGCCACAGCGGAATGAACCGCCAACTTGTGTTTTACGCAGCGGATGCCCTTCCAGCCACAACCCATCTTTGGGAAACATTCACACACACTCATTCACACTCATACACTACGGACAATTTAGCCTACCCAATTCACCTATACCGAATATAAAATATATATATATATATATAGTCCTGGAAATGGGTCCTTACGAGCTTTAGCTGTGTGTGAATGGGTAATCAGGGGTGAACCGGAACTGGTGTGTGAGTGAGGTGCCTGATGGGAAATGTAGTTCATAATATGACAGAATTGTAGTCCGGGTGATGGTGCATGTTTACCAGTGATCTGCATGGGCTGGATCGCTGGTGATCATGACAGCTTGATTGTAATAAAAAAATTCCCTTTGTTTTGCACAGAAAAAATAACATCAACTTTCAAACTTAAGAGAGAGAGAGTGAATTTTAAAACTCGCTTTTAGACATTGCTCATTGTCACATTTGTGATGGATTCTTTTGGATGATTGTTTCAGTAAGTCTTATATTGATATCCTTTGACTCAGTGATCCACTTCAGTATCTGTGTCACTAAAATCTAGGGCATACTAGAGGAATAAATGATGCTGTCTAGTAGACAAGTTCATCTTGTTTTCTCTGATGTGCTCCTAAAGAAAGGCATGGAAACAAAGAAGGATGATGCCAAATAAATGGATTGCACAGGCCCCAGTTTTTTACACATCTACCCACGTCCCCAACAGAGCAGAGATCCTGATTCCCATAATCATATCAGCTGGAAATGCAAATTCACCTCTTTTATGTCCCACCTCAAGTATTTCAAAGAACAACCCAGATTTCCACAAAGCCGCCTTTGCGTTCAGATGAGAATAGAAACCGTTATATTGGAAGAACAACAATGCTTCTTTAAAAAAAGGTTTCATGACTTGAATTGTAATTTAAAGCTATGTACATTTCTACATAATTCTACAACTACAATAAATAATCTTCCATGATTGATGTATATTTTTTAAGGATGAGACAATATTTAGTCAAGATAAACAATTTAGAAAATCTGTAATTTGAGGATTTAATTAAAACAAAATGTTGAGACAAAATCACCATTAAAATACACTTTAAATCAAAACTAACCATATTGATTTTGTTAGCTCACATTGCTAGTTTTGTGGTAAACAATTCATCTGGGCATGTCTTTAAAAAAAGATTGTTTGTCTTAAAATATGAAAATGCTCAGGTATCACGGTGGCGCAGTAAGTAGCACGATCGCCTCACAGCAAGAAGGTCACTGGTTTGAGCTAGGTCAGTTGGCATTTCTGTGTGGAGTTTGCATGTTCTACCCGTGTTCGCCTGGGTTTCCTCCAGGTGCTCCGGTTTCCCCCACAGTCCAAAGACTTGCGCTATAGATGAGTGTGAGTGTGTGTGAATGAGTGTGTATGGATGTTTCCCAGTGATGGGTTGCAGCTGGAAGGGCATCCACTGCGTAAAACATATGCTGGATAAGTTGGCGGTTCATTCCGCTGTGGCGACCCTTGATTAATAAAGGGACTACGCCGAAAAAGAAAATGAATGAATGAATGAAAATGCTCTTTCTGTTTGTCTTCAGTTAAATTCTCAGATTACGTCTGTCTGAGGTATTGCTGGAGGGGCGTAGTTAAGTATGTTAACTACGCCCCTCAAGCTGTCAGTTTTGACATCGCTATGATAGCAAACAAAACGGTGAGGAGGAGGTGTCTGTTAGGTTGTAATAACTCTCCCGAAACCCTTTACTACCTTTAAACCCTTTACTAACCTTTACTTCCTCCAATCAGCTCGCAGTAGAAAAAAACAAGCCACGCCCACTGTTTTTGCATTTAATATTCCATTTCTCTAGGAACTGCATCACAATATGAACTTGTTGCAGGTTCCGGTTCATGCAAATTAAGTTCTTAACAATGTGTATTACTAATTTTAAATGAAGTTTTGATATATTTAGGCAAGGATTTAAAAAAAAAGTCTTCATGGAACAAGATACTTACTTTTAATTCACTTTATTATGGACTATTCCTGCAAATACATCTGTGCAAAGACTGGTTTTGTAGTTCAGGGACATATATCTATGGACATAAAAACAATTACTTTCAACCCTCATTCTAACCCAATGGTGTCAAACTCAATTCCTGGAGGGCCGCAGCTCTGCATAGTTTAGCTCCAACCACCTCCAACTCACACCTGCTTAATTGTCCATAGTAGTCTTGAACACCTTGATTAGTTGGATCAGCTGTGTTTGATTAGGGTTGGAGCAAAAATGTGCAGAGCTGCGGCTCTCCAAGCATCAAGTTTGAGACCTTTGTTAACCATTTATTTAAGTGGCCGTGTCCTTTACAGCTTGTCAGTTTGTTTTGATTGATGGCTAACATCACTGCATAGGAAATCAGTGATATTATAAGTGTAAGACTATGAGCAAATGAATGTGGGGACGGGTGAAGTCTGTGATCTGGAGGTGAAGTGTATTTACAACTGTGATGTCACACGGAACGTCATTGGCAAACCAATCATTTTTTGCAGCTTCATTTAATAAATGCTATGTTTATAACAAGAAGGCTGTATGAAGTCTTGAAACTTGCAGGACATTTTAATGGAACAAAGACCTTTAATTTGTCAAAAACTCAAGGCAACTTTGATTTCACATGTCATGGGTTCTTTAAATACTATGATTTATTTGCTCCAGTTGAACAGGAATGCAAGTCTTATGGTTGGTGTTCTTGTTAAAGTGTTCTTCATTTTTGGTTTTATTCAGGACGGTGGTCTCTTGATTAATAACCCCACGGCTCTGGCCATCCATGAGAGCAAGTGTTTGTGGCCGAACACACCAGTGCAGTGTGTGGTGTCTTTGGGTACAGGGCGATACGAAACCGCCACCAAGACCAGCACGAGCACTTATACCAGCCTGAAGACCAAACTCACCAACGTCATCAGCAGCGCAACAGACACTGAAGGTGAGAGGACTGAGTCACATCAGCACATCTGTGTCATTCTGTTACTCTACTGCTCAGCATTTCCTAATGTGAACAATCACAAAGGGTTTTTTAATTTGAAGTTTTTTTTTATTTTAAGTTCTCTGACATCAGTCTGATTTTGTTCATATTTGGGAAAACATATGCCTTAAAATAAGCAATATGACTTATATATATTTTTTAATTGAATGACCATTTGAAGTCATGAAATATTGCTACTATTCTGATCTATAATGTTGTGTTGTTTTAGCTAGATTAGTCTGTGATGAAAGAATAATAAGAAAGTGTAACTCCTACATCTCTGTGGAAATAAGCAGCAGAGGTTTAATTTTAATAAAAATTTTAATTATTTGATTCTTAAAGTGAATAGTCAGTTCATTCCAATTGTTCTGTTTAAAAAAAATCAAAAGAAAAGTAAGATTCACTTGAACAGTGTAATAATTTATATAGTTGAAAGTGTGAATATTGAATTCTACCCTGTATTTTGTGTTGAATTGAGTAATTTATTATTGATTCATTTCTTTATTTTCCTTTATTGATTGCATTTAAGACTACAAAGCATTTTTATCATAATTTATTTTACACAAAGGGTCACACAGTGTTGTATTTTTTTCAAGATATTTATTCATTTTCATTTTGTACAAGAGTTGGAAACTTCTAGATTTTCTTGATTACAACTTTGTTAAAGCTGTGGATTAAGCTCACGTCCATCTGTGTAGAGAAAAAAAGAGAAGATCATTTACTTTTCATTATTATAGTTTATAATTGAACCTATATATACATAGATACTTATACATATTGAACAGAAATCTACCAATATAACATTTTCCTAATTATATAAACTATAATGAAGGAAAAATTGACTTTGTGTTTGTTTGTTAACTCACCTGCTGTGCTGCTTTTCTCTCTCCAGCAGCTGTTCCTTCTCTTCTGATCAATTGACCCACATTGAAAAATATGCTAGAGTGACAAATGAATCCGTACATGCTACATAGTTATTTTAAGAATTTAATAATCAAATAAATTGTATAACATTTGTATATAGTTACTAAACCAAAATATGTATATAATTATACATTTTTCATATATAATTATTTTTTAATAAATAAATAACATATATTTTAATTAAAATAAAATTATAAATTACAATTTTAATAGATTTTGTTTTATTTAAATGTAGGGATGCTCATAATAAGAGATTCACCCTTAAGGGTGCATTTAAGGGTGCATTTTTAACCAATTAATCAGTTAAACGATTAAAAATATTGTTGTTATTTTCTTTCATTGGCTGCACACATATTGGTTAACTCGTGGGATGGTAACACGTGCAACCACACGTGCCTACAGACATTTTTGCCAAAATGAAAGAAGGATATTGCTGGTCAGTTCGACACAGACGAGTTGGTGCCAAACCAGCGCTGATGCTGATTGCCTCTGTCTTGAATCTGTGTCATAAACACTTCTGTTTATTAGCACAATTGGAGAAAGAAGCCGCAAAACAAAACTTTCTGAAATGTGCTCTGCTTTGGAAACAAGCTGGCCGCAAGTCGAAGCATTGGGATTTTCTCTCCATCAGAGTGTGCTCAGGCACCGCTCATAAACCGAACAAATAGACTATAGTTTTGATAATTTAGTGTACAACCAACAAAGCAAACCTTTTTCCACTTGGAAAATTACAGTTATTAATAGTTCTTATAAAATATTAGTTTCTAAAATAGCCTACATGATCTACGAATCAAACAAATCTAAAGATTTTCTTGATTTCTTGATCTTTGGATTCAAATCCAAAGGTCTTTTTGATTTTCTTGAATCCAAAGATTTTCTTATTCTTTTAATTTAGTTTATTTTTTTCTGTGCTGTTGGAAACACTGCACATGCTTGAAGATGTTCTTTTGTTAATATGTTCACATGTTAAAATAAATCAGTATTTTGAAATGCAATATTTAATGTGTGAGACACAAAATAGACACGTCAATTATTATTATTTTAAAATTAAATATTTTATATTAATCTGACCAGTTAACAATTAATATTCGGTTAACGAGCGGCGGTTGTCGATTGGCAAAATTAACTAAAATGAGCATCCCTATTCAAATGATTTGTACATGATATTTATTAATTTAAAAAAAAAGCTAAATAAAGAAAACTGTGATATGACCCTTTTAAATCATTAAACACAGCTATTATTTTGCTGTTTGTGACTATATAAACTCATATTTCTCTCTTATTTTAATTATAGAGGTCCACACAATGCTGGACGCCCTCCTCCCCCCGAACACCTACTTTCGTTTTAACCCTTACATGAGCGAGGACGTTCCGTTAGACGAGAACAGACAAGAGAGGCTGGACTACCTGCAGGCCGAGGGGCGCCGTTACCTGGAGCGCAATGAGAATAAGCTAAAGAAAGTGGCTAGTGTCCTCACGCAGGAAAAAGGTATCGTTCAGAAGCTCGCAGAATGGGTTCAACTCAAAGCCGACATGTACGACGGCCTTCCCTTTCGCTCCAAACTCTAAAACCCACACTCTAAACCAAACTAGCACAACCACTGATGTTTTCCGTGTAGTGTAAAAACAATGCAAACTGTGGACTGCAGTGGAATGAAGTGTTACCGTGCCATTTGATAACTGAAAATAGGGAATCAAGTCTGTTGCCTCATATTGACGAGCACATTAGAAGGTTGAAATGGTTCATCAGGTTTGATTTATATATATATTGATATATATTTACCTTGTGGATCTTATTTGAAATGAAGAGCCTTGCAAGCATGAAATGTTAGTGTCAATGCTAACTAGCTAACACTTAAGTTTGCTGTTTGTTTGTTCCTACTAATGCCATTTTGAGTCTGAAATAGTATAAAATTGCTGTTGTGTAGTGTTTGTAGTGTTTTCATTTAAAAAAAAAAGTTTCAAGACAATACTGCGAGTAGTTGACTAAACTAACACTACTGTAGTTAGCATGAGGTGCTATTAGATGCACAGACTGAAGTGTGTGTAAATAATTTCCAACTAAACGCAAACTGATGTTCATAATTGTCAACATTTATTTATATCAAACCTCAAAGGGAACCAACGGCACTGACGTTTAAAAGATTTTGCACAAGAAAGCACTTACTACAGTTGTCTCTTTAATTTAGCATTGATTACTGTGGAAATGCTAATCAGCTAATCCTCAATTTTGGATGTTCTGTTTGAAAGCCTTAGCTGTATTTCAGTATACATTTTCATTTGCTCCTATGCGCACTTGACAGGAAAATATTTTAGTTAATTTATTGGTTCTGTTTGGATTGAGAGTGATTTACTGTAAAGTACTATCAATCCTTGAATGCGATGAGTGAGATTATGTCAGTGTTGTAAATTCAGTTTTAACCGCAAATGCCATTTTCCTAATAACACCTTAAAGTTGTGATTGTGAGGAAAAATAAACGATTTTAAATCTCAGAATGTCATGGTTCATAGTTTTTCCCCCGTCTCTAATGGTTTCATATATGATTTATAGTATATTCACTCGCCAGCCACATTATTGGGTACACGTTCGACTGCTTGGTTAATTCATATATAAGCCAATCGTATTGAAGCAACTCAATGCGTTTAGATGAGCTTCAGCAGCAGATGAACCCACTAGTGCCACTGCTGTCAGCTGGAAAACAAGAAACTGAGGCTACGGTTAACACTGGCTCAACCAACTGGACAATAGTATATTAAAAAAGGTTGCCTGGTGTTGATTTCTACTTTAAAATTTGGATGAGTTGACTATAATTTAACATCAATATTAATAAACAAAACGAAAGCTTGGATTCGTCCTGGACTGAATATTTAGGATGATATATTCATTTAAACGGCATGACCTTGTCCACAGGGGCGGTTTTAGTGATTTGTGGGCCCTAAGCAATTCCAGCCTGGGGCCCCAACAGTCCTAAAATGCACCCTTTGTACATTTATTCATTTAAAAAATAATAATGTAGCTGTTTTTTTTCTTATATAACTTAATCTCCTTTTCTACATTTTATCTTTATGCAGTCTCTACATTTAAATGATGTCTAGTTTTTTTTTTATGAATTCACAACTAAAACAAAATAATAAATCGCTTTTAAAATTAAATCTTTACCTGATTTGACTGCTGGGCTGCTCCATGATTCGATTTTAGAGTTATATTTCATTCAAATTTTATTTGCAAGACCCTCATCATACAAAATATAATACAAAATTATGTATTATGTATTATTTATACTTCTAGGTGTTTACTGGGGGCCCTCAATTTTCCTGGGACCCTAAGCGGCTGCTTATCTCGCTTTTTGATTAAATCCGCCTCTGCATGTCCATCCCTTTTTGAGCCCATCTTGTGATCTACATCACACCATTTAGGAAATCCGCTCAAACTAGATTCTTGTAAATGACTATGGCTGCATCTAAAACCACATACTTACATACTATATAGTATGCTAAAATCAGTATGGGAGCCGAGTAGTATGTCCGAATTCATAGAATTCGAGAATCAGTACGCGAGAAGTACCCGGATGACTTACTACTTCTGGTGAGATTCTGAAGTGTGCATCCCATGCATGCTGCGCTTTCCCATGATGCCCTGTGAGAGAATTCATGAAAGGGAATGAATCGACGCAACTGGCGCGGGTAGGTCACGTGATCATGACAAAATTTGGGATGTAGTGTGTCCGTATTCCATTCATACTACTCACATTCATACTGTATAGAACGTACAGCCGAGTGTATGTTTAAATTCAAATGTAGTACCTACTGAGTAGTAGGCAGTTTTGGATGCAGCCGATGTGTTCACAAAACCAGGACCCCCTCTTCTCAACTTCAAAACTTCATGCAATTCTAAGTGTGCCTCGCACAGGTGAGTGGGATGACAAACCACCTGTAGAAAGCAAAACTTTTTTCATCTTTTCACTTTTGCTTTTTTAATGAATACTTTAATTCCGAATTAAAGTTTTACTGAATATAAAAGCAGTTTATAACGATACTCTTGCAAGATTTATAGTCAATAAATCAATAAGCAAATGCAGTTCTTTTAAAATTCCCTCAAAAACACTCTTACACAGGTGAGTGGGCTTGACAAACCACCTTTAATCTCTGAGACACTTTAACCGACAGCTGCACCAGTTTTGCACATTTGCATCAGAAACTTTCTTACAATCTCTCCATATCTCTCTCTCTCTCCAAAAAAAAACCCACTTCCCCCTCCTAACTCTAGCACTTATTTCTCTGAGCACTAACAGTTGCTTTGTATAGTTAGCACTTCTTCTGTGTATTGCCTATTCTTGTTGAATCACTGAATGCCTCCACAACTGTAAGCCACTTGGGCCAAAAGCATCTGCTATGACTAAATGTTAACTTTAATGACTTCCGTAGTGTCCAGATTTTAATCCCATAGTGCATCTTAGGGATGATGTGGAACGGGAGATTTGAATCATGGATGTGCAGCCAACAAATCTGATGTTCTCATGTCAGTATGGACAAAAAAAATTGAGAGCAATGCTTCTAGAAAATCATTGAAGCCAAGGCTGTTCTGAAGGCAAAAGCAGGTCCAGCGCTATCAATGTGTACCTAATAAAGTGGCTGATTGCTAGATTGTCTTTTTTTGGTTCCTCGTGATACTGAGAAGGACTGAATCTAATTGAGAATCCACATTTCAGATTCTCTCTGTCAGATTACTTTGGCCGAAAGCTATCCGATCCACCAGCACTTGTTTCCATTTGTAATTAATCTGGCAGTGTTTAATTGCTTTTTCCAATTGCTTAATTGATTTCTGCTGGTCTGTTTTCTACACTGTTGGCAAACTAGCTGTTATTTTTAGCAGCCAGTCAAACAAATGAGAAATATTAATGGCTCCCTGCATACGAAAACTGCTGATCTTTGGAAAATTAGCCCGGTTTTATATCAAATGGGTCAGTGAGTTCTCTCAGCTCTGTAACCTGAAGTGAAGACTGTGTTGTTTTTTATCCATGGAGACGTTCAGTGATGTGTCAAATCCCACAGGTGAGTGTGAGAAGAGACTCTGTTTGATAGAAATATTCTCAAATCCACATTTCAGTGCTACTGGCAGCTGTGTGTGAGACTCTGGCCTGTTTCAACAGATCTGCCATCTTGATTCTTTTTAATTGAACAGTTTCTATAATCTGGTTTCTGTTCAGTCTGTTATTATCTCTATTCAGTAACTGTAGGTTTTTATAATGACACACGCTATAGATCATTGATTTGTGGACGTCATTGATTCATTCATTCATTTTCTGTTCGGCTTAATCCCTTTATTAATCTGGGGTCGCCACAGCGGAATGAACCGCCAACTTATCTAGCATATGTTTTGCGCAGCGGATGCCCTTGCAGCTGCAAACCATCACTAGGAAAGGTGATCGTGCTACGTGCGACTTTTACTCTATTAAAATAGATAACTCAACTCTTGCATCATCTCCTTCCCATCATCCCCTCAAGCATTCAATAAAAAAAAGAAAAAGAAAAGATTAGAGGCTTCATACACCTTCAGATGTCACTAAAAAGCGATATTCATACATTTTCCTTCGGCTTAGTCCCTTATTTATCAGGGGTTGCCACAGTGGAATGAACCGCCAACTATTCCAGCACGTTTTACAGAGCGCATGCTTTTCCAGCCACAACCCATTACTAGGAAACACCCATACATATTCACACACGCAGTCTTCGCTGAGGTCCAGCTTCCTGCGCCTAGACTGCAGCTCTGCACAAGACGTTTGGCCATAGGAGAAATGGTTGTGCCCAACTGAGCCAGGTTTCTCTCGAGGTTTTTTAAATCTTCGCTTTCGCCAATTGGTGAAGTTTTTTCCTCGCCGGTGTCGCCACTGGCTTGCATGGTTCAGGATCTGTAGAGCTGCGCATCGATGGATTTGCTATTCAGTGTTTGGACTCTCAGTAGTGATTATTAACCCACACTGAACTGAGCTAAACTGAACTGAACTTAAACACTGAAAACTGAACTGACACTGTTTCAATTCACTATAATCTTCCATGTGAAGCTGCTTTGACACAATCTACATTGTATAAGCGCTATACAAATAAAGATAAATTGAATTGAATTGAACTCATACACTATGGCCAATTTCATTTATTCAATTCACCTATACTGCAACCTTCTTGCTGTGAGGCGACAGTGCTAACCACTGTGCCACCTAAAAAAAAAAAGCAGTAATCAATTGTTCTTTTATATGTGAATTGTCACACTGATCCACTTTATAAATTCCTTTTTGTAATATGTAACCCTGTGTAACCTAGAGCTGTTCCCTAGCAACCATTTCTTCACCTCAGAAAAAAACTGATCTGAAAATATTGGGTTTCAAGCTCTCATTTCTGCACTTTACTGTAAGGTTTTTACATTTTTTATAGACTAATGGACCCTTTTCACAAGCCTGTTATGACACGTTTATTGGTCATCATGATCTTAAATCCTTGAAAGTTTTTAATATTTAGATTTTTAAATAAAACGTATGAACATTCATATGTGTTTATGTATGTATTATGTCATCTTTGTATCAAATTACAAAAAAAAGCTTGTGCGAGGTGTTTACAATGCAGCTTCTATGGAGCAGGACAGTAAATATGACATTATTCTCTCTTCTGCCTGCCATTATCAGTCTCTGAAAGTCTTAATACCACCATCATGGACATTTTTTGTTATTATTTCAGCAAATTGGATTGTAAAAATAACTATTTGTTGCACTCTCCCATTCACTGTGCTGTAAGTTTACCCAACTTGACGACTTCTGCTATTGAGAAACCTGGACATGTGAAAAGGGTCCATAAGAAGCAAACACAGGTGTTTAAATTTATATTTATTCAGTTTTTAAATTAATTTCACTAATATTATTGTGATATAATAACAATAATATTTTTTTTTCATATGGTTAATTTACAATACAGTTTGTAATGTAATATGTTCTGTCTTTTAGTAGATAGATTATATGAGAGACTTGCTTTGTTTACCAAATAAGTGCATCTAATTGGATTTGCATTGTAAACATTAAATAAAAGTTAAAACTGTATTATTTTTTATATCATATATTAAGTTTTTAGTTATGATACTCCTAAAATCATTCCGCATAAATCTGCACATTTCTTTTTTTACAAAATTCTTCGCAGAAATAGCAAAAAATGTCTGCAGATTCTGTCTGGCCCTTGTTATGACATTTATCCCTGCATATTATGAATCAAAATGTGTGTGTGTGTGTATGTGTGCATTATATTTGTATGGCATTATATTTATATATATATGGAAGAAATGTAATCAGTTGTTATAAATATATTTATTTATGTTTCTCTGGATTTACCACTTTTAGTTATGCAAATTTTAGTGTAAGTTTTGCTTTATTCTGTAAACTATTGACGACGTTTTTTCCTATATAAATATTTAGTAAAAAAAAAATCACTATAGATTTATACAAAGGATACTCAAATTATTTAAGATGTATATGTCCATTCAAATAAAATAAATTTTGCATTATTTTGTAAACGGATGACATTTCTTCCGAATTTTAATGAAAACGGTTGATTTTAGATGTACTAAAATAAAAAAATATAAATAGATGCATATATAAAGGATATTTAAATTACGAAGCTCCTTATATTGGGACTATATCCAATCAACCAATCGTTATAAAAGTTTGTCTTTCACTAGCATTAATGTGTCATTAAACAGTACCGCCAGACCCTCATCGTACAATATATAATACAAAATGATGTTATAGGTATAATTTATACTTGTAGGTATTTATTGGGGCCCTAAGTGGCTGCTTACCTAGCTTATTGGTTAAATCTGCCCCTGCATATCCATCCATTTTCGACACCATCTTGTGATCTACATCAATGTTTCCCAACCCTGTTCCTTGTGGCACACCTACAGTACATATTTTGGATGTCTCTCTTACCTGAACCATTCATTTAAGGTTTTGGAGTGTCTTCTAATGTTCTGATGAGTTGATTCAGGTGTGTTTGATTAGGTGTGTTTGAGCCTTTAGGAACAGGGTTGGGAAACTGATCTACATCACACCATTTAGGAAATCCTCTCAAACTAGGTTCTAGAAAATGACAATGTATTCACAAAACAACACGCACACACCACAACACATGACAACCTCAAAACGCTAAACAATTTGTGTGTGCCTCGCACAGGTGAGTGGGTTCGACAAACCACCTGTAGAAAGTGCACTCTTTCATCTCTATATAAGAAGTATGTCCATTCGAATAAAATAAGTTTGGTATTATTTTGCAAACTGGTGACATTTCTTCCAAATTTTAATGAAAATGGTTGATTTTAAATGTACTAAAATAAATAAATATAAATAGACACATACATAAAGAATATTCAAATTACGAACCTCCTTATATTAGGACTATATATCCAATATATAACCAATCGTTATCACAGTTTATCTTTCACTAGCAATAATGTGTCATCAAACAGGTTCAGACAAACATTCAAGGTGATAGAAGCTTACAATTTAGTCAGATATTGATGGAATCCATCTATTCTCCAAACCATTATCCTCAGTAAGGTCACGAGTGGAAACAAAAAGAGCTAGGAAGTACTATATACAAACAACAACCGGTTGGCTCTGGTACACACTGTATGGATTTTCTTCTGGATGATATATGTCGTCAAAGCCGTCTGCAAACCAATTTAGGAAGTGCGGCGTATAAACAAAGCCAGTCTGCATTAACTCAGAGAGACGTGAGAGCTACGGTGTTATTGAGAGTGCACTTTCAATAGCCTATCAGAGAAGAGTTTCTTGTTTAAAACTTTTGAATCTGGATGGACTTTAGATTCCATGTTGATTATTTTCATTGCCACCGCATGCTTATTTTAAAATTCGTTATTGCATTATGCTCCCATTGGGTTGTTATTCATTTGTATTGTTTCTGGTTTTCCGATATACAGTAAGAGCAAATGTGCATCTGCATTCTGGACTCTTGAGAACAGTGAGAGTTTAGTGGATACATCTGTTCATATTTTGAGAAACTGGCTGGTATCAGACATGACACTGTACAGTTGAAGGACTAACATGCTCATTTTCACTTGCACTGCCAAACCACCATCATAAATCAGACGTCCTGCAATGAAGAAGAAAAAAAAAATTCCTAAAGCAGCTACCCATCTGCCCAACGAGGCTAAATATGGCTTTGACAAAGTCATTTAGTTGATTGTGTAATTGTGGAGGTCAGAAATTGAGTTGGACTTGTCTTTTATAAGACAAAAATGCTGCAAGAACAGTAGTTTTTATTTATTTTTGTGAGTGACTATTTTTGTTTTATCTCCATCCATTCATGCATCAATCCACCAATCTCTTTATGTAAATATGTGTGTATCTTAAGTTTGGAAAGTTATCATTTTATTAGTAACATTACAAATATATTTTATTTAAAATTAATTTCATTAAGTAATATCAACTCATAATATTTTATTTTTTTATTAAATAAATTAATATTACATTAATTAGTTATCATATTGTTATTGTTACGCTTAATGTACACATTTAATATACATTAAATAATTCAAGGCTCCACACAATTAATTCATGTTGTCCTAACACAAATTGATCAAGCTAACTTAACAAATGTAAGTGGATTGAACATAAAACAAAATGTTTTGGCTCATTTTAAATAAGTAGTTTGAACAAGCAGCAATATATTTTTTGAGTGTAACATAGTTATAAAACATTCTGTATTTTATTAGTTTTAATTATATTTACTATAATACATTATAGTATAACATTGCTATATTTGTTTATAAGCATTATATTATCTATTACACTGTAAAAGATGATATGATCAATGAGTCCTGACAGCATGTGTTTTTAATTTATTGTAACTTATTAAACTAAGTTATTCATGTTCTAACTTAATTTTATATGTTACACAAGCTGTTTTAAGTTAGTTTAACATAATATAAGTTCAATGGACTAATGGATAATTTGATTCAGCTTAAATAATTAAGGCAACCAGGATTTTTTTACAGTGTAGTAAAAATCTGTTAGCATCTAAAAGCACATGAATGGTTCGTTATGTAATTTGTTTAGTTTTCCGCATTCTTTCTTATAACAAATGATTACATATCTTTCGCTTTTAAACAATCATTGTTTTTACGTTAAGAGACTTGAGAGGGTGTTGAGGGTGTATGATAATCCAGTGTGTGTGTGTGTTGTGTCGTGTGCGCTGATTAGTGTCGTGTCTCTGCAGCTGCGCCTGCACTGAGCGTGCGCGTGACGGCGCTGCGCGTTTGACAGCGGCTCGAGCAGAAAGGGGAGCTGCGACGCGCGCGACCACACAACACACCAAAACCTACATCATTCCCATGAAACCGGACGGCTCGAGGATTCACCCCTGGAATCGGTGAGTTTTACCTGTTATCTCATTTATTGCAGCTGTATTGTGTCGGCGTTTGTGTCGAGACGCTTCTGCTGAGGTGAATATGCGCAGTAGGTGCAGTATTTGAGCCGATGAAGAGCATCCAGTCGCGCTTCTCCCATGGCAACCAGCGATGATGCGGATTTTCACGGCGATACGGCAGGAATCACAAAGGATGATTTTTCTATTGAATTAATTCTGAACCCCGTTTAAAATCCAGCTTTTCTTGCGTGTCGTGTCGTACCGACTGGATGAACGGCCCGTCATGAAAAGTCTATGTTTAATTGAAATCTTGCTCGGTCACCAGCAGGTGTTCCCGTCATTCTCCGGCTTCATCCTCAATATTTGTTCATAATGGCGCATTTATAAAATGTAAATATTTGGATGGGGTGTCTATTCTTTTTTCATTTGAGAAGTAAACCTGCTGTCATTGCACGAAGACAAAAACACATCCGTTTTCAGCCATAGGATACCCTACAAAAGACAACGGAGACAAGGCTCTTTATGATTCCATCTTTCTTTCATGTCTTTGTTGCTTTTGATGGAGATGTGAGGTTTTTCAGACGTTTAGCCTATGGTTAATCCTTAATAGGCTACAGATGTGGCCAAAACTGTAAAACGGTGATTTATTTGAACAGATTATAAAAGAAGGGACTACTAGAAGTCATAGCTAAATATTATTTATATAATAATGGACTCTCTGCTGTTTTTTTATGGGGGTTGTGGGGTTTACAAAACTATTAACACATTTTTAAATGTCAAAATATTTTAAAGCTGTGATTTGTGAGATTTATGTAATTTTACATGAAATAAATATTTAAATTAGGCAATATTTGTATGTAAAAAGAAAGGAAAAAACTAATTAACTGACAGTAACTGGGTTGCAAAGTTTATTTACATGACATTGGTGTACTGGAAAAATATTTCCTTTAGCAGCGATTTGTGAAAATGACTACAAACGCTGTTACAGTTCAGAATATCACTATGAAGAAATAACACCAGGGCTTTTTGTTAAGTTTTCACACATGCCTATAATGTCAAATATGCATATGCATGGCATCGTTTCCACAAAATCATGTTACAATAATATTACAATAATTTTCCAGTTTGTACACTCCCTGACAAAAGTCCTGTCTCCTATCCAAGTTTTAGGAACAACAAATAATAACTTAACTTCTAGTTGATCATTTGGCATCAGAGGTGGCTTATATGAAAAGCAAGGCCTGTAGATTACACTTATTTTACCAAAATAAAATATAATCATACCTTGATTTTTAATTATTTAATTAGGACAGTAAGGTCTGAGTTTGGAATAGCAAAGAAAGCATTCTTGCAGGACTCCCAGAGTTCATCAAGATTCTTTGGATTCATCTTCAATGCCTCCTCCTCCATCTTACCCCAGACATGCTCAATAATTTTAATGTCTGGTGAATGGGCTGGCCAATCCTGCAGCACCTTGACGTTCTTTGCTTTCAGGAACTTTGATTTGGAGGCTGAAGTATGAGAAGGAGCGCTATCCTGCTGAATAATTTGCCCTCTCATGTGGTTTGTAATGTAATGGGCAGCACAAATGTCTTGATACCTCAGGCTGTTGATGTTGCCATCCACTCTGCAGATCTCTTGCATGCCCCATACTGGATGTAACCCCAAACCATGATTTTTCCTTCACCAAACTTGACTGACTGTGAGAATCTTGGGTCCATGCAGGTTCCAATAGGTCTTCTGCAGTATTTGTGATGATTGGGATGCAGTTCAACAGATAATTAATCAGAAAAATCCACCCTCTGACACTTTTCCAAATGATCAACTAGAAGTTAAGTTATTATTTGTTGCTCTTACAACTGGGATCGACAACAAGACTTTTGTCAGGCAGTGTAAATGTGACTTGAGGTTTAATGTAACTAGTAAGAGCTCATTTGCAACCAAACGTTGATTCATAGCTGCTGATTAAGTTTTATTATATGTTATTTTATATTAAATAATAATAAAAAAAATTTAATATTTTTTTTTCTTACAATGGTTTGGTTGAATGCTTTAGCTTGATATAATAAGGACAGTTAACACAAAACCTTTGAGAAAATTAAATGAGAATATTCTGCTATGCTAAGAAAAGATGCCAAAACTGAAGAAAATAATCTCATTTTGACCAATCCTGTTTTCAACATGAAGACTGACAAATATTGTAAACCCAAAAACGGACGATGCAAAATCTGCCAAATGATGAAACCACAGGCCAACTGCTTTGGTCTGAGTATTTTGAGGGGCCTCAGGTGTTATTTAATGCATGCGGCATCATGCCAAAGTGCCAAAATGTGGCCTGTTTATAAGGTTACAGGCTGTTGCATGTCAGACGTGATTTAATTAGGATTGGTAGTACTATTTAGCATAGTTGTTGTTTTTAATAACTCCTCAGAACATTGTTTAATTGCACTTTAATATTCATCGGGGACACATTTCTTTTGCTTGTTATCATGCTGATCACAAACTGCAGATTGTTAGTATTTTGCCCTAATTGACGACCATTTTTCATGGATTTGAAATGCTCAAATGTCTTCATCGTTGGTGACCTGCAGGCGGTCTAACACTGACACAACTGAATGATGATTAATGAATGGGAAAATATGGGACATTTGCTTTCATGTCCCTTGCAATGAGATATTAGCATGCACGTGTGCATAACAGCTGTTACTTTGTGTGTTGCAGAGCCACGGGCCCCTTAGTGAGATGAGAATAGTTTCCCATTTAGCTTTTCATAGCATTTTTTAATTAGCATTCGTACAAGGCTGTAACGATAGAAATTAGCCCATGTGAGAGTGAATGCTGTGGAGAGAAAGAGATCAGAGGTGAAGACAGAAAAAAAAGTTTGTGCAGAGAACGTTTTATTTTATTTTATTTTATTTTATTTTATTTTATTTTATTTTATTTTATTTTATTTTATTTTACTTTATTTTATTTTATTTTATTTTATTTTATTTTATTTTATTTTATTACTTATTTTTTATTTAATTTAATTTTTAATTTTATTATTTAATTTACTTTATTTTACTGTATTTATTTCAATTTATTTTATTTTATTTGAATGTTTTTATATATTTTTAATATCAGTTTATAATTATTAACTCTGAATTTTGATCAGCAATTTAGCGTGAATTGGTTGTTTTAGTACAATACGAAGTTAATTGGGATCTCTGAGTAACTGTTGTAGTTTTTATTAATAATTTGAATTAGTTTGAATATTTATAATAATTTAATAATCATTTAATTACATCATAATGTTATATAATTTAATAATAATACTTATTTATAATACATTTATATTATTGATAATTAATGCACTTGTTCTTTGTCCAGTGTAATGTTTTTTATGCCATTGATTATAATAAATTATTATTAAAATTATGCTCAGCGTCCATGAAATGAATCTGAACAGAATCCAGGTGGAGCCACATCAAACGCTTTTGGGGATATTTTTTTATAGTAGTGCTGATGAAGCACAACATACACCAGGTACATGCCACAAAGCCAGCTGTGTTTCATAATGTGCCTCTGCCCTCCAGCCATGCCCTTTTACCATCTGCTATAAAATGACTGGACAATAATGCAGAGAGAGAATCCGAGAGAAAGAAAGAAATGGCTTTTGCTGTGGTTTTGGATCATTTGTTTGTGACTCAGTAAATTCAGATGCTGGATATTTACATAGACACATTTGCGCCAGCTGCAATTGGCATGGCAGCCTGAACATTTGCATGCTCGTAATTGCTCTGCAAATATATTCCACGTGTGCGTCGTGTCCTGATTTTAATGCACTATAGATTCCGATCCTGATTTAAGCTAAGTGAACTCAGTGTAACAGTAAATTACAGTGGATTAGGTGCGGTAGATTAATGAACAATAGTTTTTGTGAAAGAGATTGCATGCCAGGGAACATGTAACAGGTGTTTTGCTGGTAGATATTATACTTTGCTTCTATTTCCTTTCAGATTAATCCTGCGTGATATATATCATATCATTTCATTCAATATGGCCACATGCAACATTTCTTTTCACATGCCTGTTTTTTAAAAAATAAGCTGAATCTGAACTATTTTTACTTACTCGCTTGGTCAACGATTAAGAGATTAAGGTCAAACATGTCTGAAAATGAACCATGCATGTTTTTGCATCATGTGATTGAGTCTCTCTCTTTCAACCAATCAGCTGGTAGACTGTGTTGCAGTCATATTATTAGAATTTCATCAAAATTTCACAGGCACTCTAGCCCTTTACATTTAGAGAGACTTAGACACAATCTTTCTGATGGCATTGCTGGCTTTGAAGCCACCTGGAAACCCTTTTTTTAATTATCTTTCTAATGTCAAGGATCACAGTTTAAAGGTATGACCCTGTCTAGTTCGCAAGATCACCACATTGCTTAGAAATATATGTGTAACATTGTTAACATATCTATAAAACTGGAGGAACTGATGTAACAATGGTTTTAAAATCTTTTTTTTCTGTCTTTTGTCTTTTTTTGTTGTTGTTTTGTTTGCCTTTTCTTTTCTGTCTTTATAGTTGTTGCTTTTTTATTGCTCTGAGTTGCTTTAAGGTCAAAATAAAAATATATATTATTCAATATTCAAAAGAAAATTCACAGGCAAACAGTTGCGTTCCTAAATCAAAAATTTCAGTCAGAAATCGATATTAAACTTATTATTAAACAAATACTTAAACAAATATTTAAATTATAAAATAATTTAAACAAATAATACTAGGAATTACAAAAATGTTTCTTTTTGGAGGATTTTTAGTTGATTGTTAGACGTTTTCGTTTTGTTTTTGTTTGTCACCGTGGTTAATCATTGTTTGATTGATTTCATGCTTGCTCATCATTTAGTCACTCACTAGCTTGACTTTTTTAATCAGAATGTTACAGAAACATGTAACATATGAAGTCTGATATTCTGAAATACACTGAAAAAATGAATTGAATTGAATTAAATTGGATTGAATTAAACACAACATTCTTGTAAATCACTATTTATTACAGCTTTGATAATATATTTCAGTGTTTTTTAGTAAGATGACTGGATATGGCAGTAAAAATGAGCAAACTATCAGTAACATTTACACTACATTGAGATATTGGATGTAGAAACCATTTTCACTCAGAAATTGCTAATAAAATTCACAATTGATTACAATAAATGGCACATTGAATTAAACATTAGGTATTGATGTGGTTTAATAGACTTTTCATGTATAACATACTCCAATAATGTTTATTTACAGCTTTGAAAAAAACTTTTGCAGTGCAAAAAGACAGAAATAATTTTATTTACTATACTATATACTATTACACTCTCAGAAATAAAGGTACAGGAGCTGTCACTGGGGCAGTACCTTTTCAAATTTTACATGTTTGTACCTGAAGGGTTCATAATGGTACTTCAAAGGTACTTTTTAGGTACATTTGGGTACTAATATGCACCTCTTAGGTACCATTGTGGACTCTTTGGGTACATATATGTATCTTTTAAAAGGTACTGCCCCAGTGACAGCTCCTGTACATTTATTTCTGAGAGTGTACTATACTATTACTAGACTATACTTTTGCACAGCTACACTAAAAGACCTAGAAACTGCTACATTTTAATTTCAATTGCAAAGGAAATTAATACATCAAATTAAACATGAAATAAAACCTACATTCTTAAATTCTTGTTTTATTAACAGCATATTTTTTATGATCATACCAAAGCATGCTCTTTAGAAGGAATAATCATTGGATTCTGATGGGCCATGGCTGATTTTTCTCCTTCATAGTTGTGTTGGTCTAACTTAAAAGCCTGTGATCAGCAATATTACATGTCGGACTGCTTATTTATCGACTCATTTCATTTAATAGGAATGATTTATTCCATGTGCTGTATGATAAATGTGTGCCACTTTAGTCGATGCTGAAGCTGCGTGCTTCTAATTGAATTACATTAAAAAGCATGGTAATACGGGTGACGAAAACTTCACGTAAAATGTGCCATCCATTTGCCTCCTACAGTATATGGAGTACTTATATGTTGTGCTCATTAATATATAAGCTCTTTCAGCTCCATCTGGGTTGATTTATGACATGCGAGCTGAAAAAAAATAATGCAGCACTGCAAAATGCATTTGATGAATGTATGTACGGTATGCATTTGGCTTATATTTCGCTGTAAGTAGGTTATACTATGACTTGTCCTTTTGTTCAGTTTCAACTCTCATCTCTTTTCATTTTAGTTTATTTGTTCTCTTTAAGCCCACTGTCTTCAACACTAACCACAAACACAAGAAAATGTGCTTGGTTAGAGGCATAGAGTTCAAATCTAGGACTGTTTATGGCTAAGGAATGTTATCTTTTATGTTTGACCATTATGGAAACTGATATAGAGGACACAGTGAGTTCAATGCATTATGGGTTTATAAATGATGCTATAAATTTGAGAATTGCTGGAAAATGACGACTATAGGAATCAGAGAACAATGCTTGAACCAATATAAGTAACAATTGCCCTTCTTGTATCATAAAAACCAATGCTCCCTGTCCCACAATGCACTGCTCTATTACTCACTTTTCTATGAACTGAACCCTGATACTGTCATCTGCTAATTCAGTGAGTGAAAGCAGAAGCCGGTCATTTTTCAGGACGAGGTTAAGCCTTGTTCTCTTTTGCACCGTGAGAGTGTCTTCTTACATAACGTAGTTATTGGAAAATACTATTGAATTGTGGGCCGTTTTATCCTGTGATGGTTTTCTGGTCCATTTATGATGAAGTATATTTTATATACTTATGTTTCAGTGCATGTGCGCTCACTTTTACCACTTTTAAGTCTTTTATGATCACTTTATCTAATTTTCTTAGCAGTCTTAGTGCTGGTCAGCAATTAAATTATATGTGTCATAACATAAAATGAGCACTAAAAAAGTTCTAGGCAGATGCCATTTTATTATTTGCATTGACATTTATTTGTTTGGCAGAGGATTTTTATCCAAAGTGACTTACAAATGAGGACGATGGAGGTCATTCATTATTATTTATTTATTTATCAGGTGTCTTTAGGTGTTTTTGGAAAATTGTCTACAGTTTTAAAAGAAAACTAATTCAATCTAATTCCGTGTGTGACAACATAATTGTAGGTGCATTAAAACATTTGCTGTTTTGACCAATTGCCATTTTCTGAAACCAAAAAATACACTACATGACACAACTTTTATTAGAAATTTGGAAAACAAAATTATTAGATCTTTACAGAATAAATCCATTAACATTTTACTCGTGTAAATCCAGTAAAACCAGAGAAATTGAGAATTTCAAGTGGGTTCTTAAATTGTTCCATAGCTGTATTTCCATAACTATGCTGTATAGGCATGGGCCGGTATAAGATTCTGATGATATGATAACCTTAGAAGGAAATATCATGGTTTCACAATATCACGGTATTATGATTACTGCTCTAAAATAAGTTCTTTTTAAATGTCTGTGTAAAAAAACAACAACTTTTTCTCCATTGAACACAATGAATTTTATTTTAAGATATATTAAAATATTTTGGAACAGTAAACATGTCCGGCTAAATAATTAAAATAAATGATTGACTTCTGCTGTCTTCATTAGTTTCAAAAACACATTGCTTTATAACTTGAAAAGGCATCCTTGGATATAATTCTTTTCTTTAGAAAGTAAGCCACTGAACAGATCAGGTCTATAGCATTGTTGGCTCATAAGCCATTTGTTTTTTAGATGTTTCCTGAATAGGGTATATGCAGAAGTATGCGGAAGGACTTTTAATTTTTCAGTAACCTGGGTCAAGCGCTTCCTTCCGGTGAATTACAATTACAAATTTGACGCGTTTAAGGTCTGTTTACTTTAAAAATCAACAATCTACGCTGGCTGAGTGATATCCAATATAAAGTGGGTCTCAGAATGTACAAGAAGAACTGCATTAAATTATTTTTTTCCGTGCCATGTCTTTAAAATATGAACATTTATTTTACCCCAGTATATTCAATTATGCTTCTGCGCTTGCCTGCTAATCCTGAAGGGCGCCTGCGTGTAAACAGACTTTCATCTCATTTTACGCTTGAGCAACTAAATGAGCACTGAAATCTATTAAACCGATTGTATTTTAATTACATTGCAACATTGATGCTGTTAAAGGAACCGTATGAAATTGAAAAAAGTCACATTAATTGTTTACCGGAAGTTTATCAGTATGGGAAGAAACACTAGCTGTGCATGTACCCTATTGTGGGCTGATCAGTAGCTTTTGATGTGGAGGGTGCTTTTCTGCTGGAGATACTGTTGCCCTAAAAAAAACAAACAGATTTATTTACCACAGGGGTGGTATAACAGAAACATTTCAATTTAAAATCATGACTTTTCCAAACCATGCCTAATGCTGTATAGATGTCCTATTATCGACTTCAGTAGCAGTCCTTTTCAGACACTGCTTCCTTTGTTTGTTTGTTTTTTGTGTCAACAGAGCGGTATCATCTCAAGAACGTGCGTTTAGTTGCAGAACGTCTAACGTCCGACCAACCTGACCACGAAGAAATGTGAAGTATTTAAATTGGCGAGGAATCACTGTGCTTTAACCCCGCTGATTTATGGCTATTTGAGAGCTGCGGTCTGTGGCCTGCTCGCTGCTTCGGAGAGATGTGTGTTGACTTTATGACTCGGTGTAAATAACTCGGAGGTCATGGCGCCCACAAGCCTTGTGAAATTTCGCTCCTGCGGGACAGGTTTCTGTTCTTGTCCTCCTGGCCTCTTTCTTGAACCCTTGTTTCTAAACACTCCGAACACTCCTGCGTGCTTTGATGGGGGTTTAATGTTGATCTAATGTGACTCACAAGCAGGTTTTAGACTTTAAAAGTTTTCCAAAAGCCTTGGCAGATGGTTTCTGTCTAGAGCATGTCTGTGAATCACAATAGAGGCCCAAAATAATCCAACTTCCCATTTTAAAGACCTCAAGACTCGCCTTTGCTCTTGAGACTCACTCCAGACACACTTTAATGATGTTTTGAGCTAACGCTGAAAAGTTATTGACATGAGTGCACTGATATTGGGAGTTTGAGGAAGTTGGCTTGGATTAAATTTGACAGTTTCTTCAGTCTTCGGTTGTGCAATAGCAGGGTTAGAAATCTAAATGTGTGAAAGAAGGATTTGTATATTGTAAAAACATCTTCCAGTTTTTCCTCACTTTTATTATACAAAACCAAATTCCCAACAATGACTCTTGGTTTGCTTGCATGACTATGACAACGTTTACGTGGACATCAGTAATCGAATGATTTGCCTTAATTGATTTCCTGTTTTATAGCACATAATTCGATTAACGTCATTGCGTCACCGCGCTATCCACATTTCCTCCGGAGTTTCATGTAATTTCGGGTGTTTCATTTTTAATTTGTCGACTTTAACTGCAGTTTGGCACTTTCACTTTTATTCAGGAACATGTCATGCATGCCCCCGTGACAAACGAGATTTTGGAACTCCTGGAAGAGTGTTGTTTTAATGGAATTTGATACCGCACGCCGTATGTGAAAAAAACTCCACATTTTGTGATGCAGGTGTCTGTGGTCCTTCACTGACTATGTGCAAAGAGTGTCAAACAGCTGTGTGTGTGTAGACTATTCTGTCACAAATGCGTCTTAATTCGATTTCTGTTTAGTTTAGTTATGACTAGTCGGATTAAGATAATCAAAAATCGCTGTTTACATGGTAGACCAGGGATGGGCAAACTTGATCCTGGAGGGCCGGTGTCCCTGCAGACTTTTGCTCCAACCCTGATCAAACACACCTGCCTGCAGCTTTCTAGTGATCTTGAAGACACTGATTAGTGTGTTCAGGTGTGTTTCACTAGTGTTGGAGCAAAAGTCTGCAGGGACACCGGGCCTCCAGGATCAAGTTTGCCCATTCCTGTGGTAGACTCTTAATCAGAGTCTTAATCGTATTGAATTGGATTATAGGTGTCCATGTAAACATACTCAATGTTAAAATATGTATACATAGCTTAAAAAAAATTCAATTGCATATTTGAAATGTAAACCCTAAAAAAACAAGTAGCTTAACTTACTGGTGTCAAATATTGTCAGGTTTTTTCTATTATTATTATTTTTTGACAGAATTTTATATCAGAGACAAAAAGATTGCTAATTATTTCTACTTTTAAAGGCATTAAACTTAACAAAAACAAGCCGTTTTTCTTCTCTTCCTCTTTAACTGTCTGATCTTAGTCTAGGGAAACCCCAACATTTAATTTTAGCATTGTTTTCTAAAAATATGTTGTTAGAGTCATGCGCCTCTTTATCTTTTTGTTAAATTTAGTATAATTGTCAGCTAGATTAACTTGAAAAGTTAAGAAAAATAAGCATATCATAAAAATTATATACAAATTATATTTTTAAAAAATGTAATTTTAATACTTTTTTAAAAACATCTAAACAATTAAATATAATTAATAAAAATGCACAGGACCCTGAATTACAAGGTTCAGTTTATTCATACTCAGTATATGTTTGGCAATAGTCAAAAATACATAAGCATCCAAATCAATTTGAATATTATGAAAAATATTCATTTTTCATCTGTTTTATTAAGATATTTTGAGAATTTCCTACCAAAAATATATAAAAATAAAATTTTTGATTAGCAATTTTCTCATTATTCAGGTTTATTTGGAACTCACAGATTTTCATACATCAATGTAAAGCTTATTTATTCAGCCTTCATAAATCTGAATTTCATGAACTGAACACGTATGACTGGTTTTCCAGTCCAGGATCGCATATTATTTTGTTACAGTTAATCTTTTGATTAAGAACTAATTGAAGATATGAGAATACATAAAGTAAAAAAAAAAAAACAGCAAAACATTGTTCTGGACACCAAATTAAAGCAGAAATCAGTGTTTTTATTTGATCTTCTCCAATTAACTGCTCTTAATAGTCTATAAATAAAATCCGTTCTTTGTTGCGCACTGTGTTTTATGAGCTCTCTGTAGATTGACAGCGTCTGGCGGGTGTTCGGTCTGACTGCCATGAACAGAAGGAACACTTGAATAGAGCGGTGAAAGACTGGAGACTTGCTGAGAGAAAGAGAGGCTTCAATTGACCAAACTCTCCGCTGTGCAGGCCATCAATGCAGTACAGTTACAGTCAATAGCACTGTCGCTCCTGACATATGATTTATGAGGTATAAATATCGAAAACACTCAGGCATGTGGGCCCTCCTACGTACAATATTTTTTCACTTCACCGTGCAGATACTGTAGAGCGTTAATTCCAGCATTATAAATGTGACATTTGCAGTAATAACTCATGAAAAAAGAAAGTATACATTGACATTATATTGATACATCTGTTTAGATTTTCCCAAACTACAAAACACAGAGTTATGAGATCAGAAAAATATCAGTCTGTAAACATAGTTTAGATTTTAAATGAGGTAAAGAAGCATTCGTTATGGATGTGACCAAAAAAGTATGCAAGTTTGAATCGATTTTATTTTACTTGTTTGCATTTATGAGGAAAGACTTTCCTCCTTTATGGATGTGACGTCTTTTTGTTATGGATGTGACAGATGTGAAATTGCCACTTGTGTGACTTTGGTAAATCAAATATCAACATACACTGTAGGCTCATTCTGAAAATGTACCCCATTTCTGGAGATTGCGAAAAATGTAGCCAGAAGAATGTATGGATTTGAGGCGCAGTGCGGAATTGACCGTGACGACAGGGTTTAAGTCCGGTGAAGCAGGTAAGACAAAAACAAAGGCCGAAAAATAAAATAAACAAGTAAATAACAGGGTGAGAATGTGTCAAAATTCAAAAATGTGGTAAAAATCAGCTTGCCGCGAGGGCTTTTCTTTTCCTGGATTGCTTTTGAAAACACTGACAGTTGGATTTAGGGTAGTGGGTGGGTACTGGTCAATCGATGCTTTTTAAAACACTATAGGTTGGGTTTAGGGAAGGAGGGTGTGTCAGTCAGTCGACAGCGACCTCTGGCGGATTTGCGAAAACAAAAACTGCAAAAAAACGTAGCTCCTGGGATGTATTTGGTGCTCTCCAGAAATGTATATAGGGGTACGTAATAAGAATCTAAATTTTTGCAGTAGTGTAAAATACAAGCTTGCACAAAAAACCTAGAAAGGGTTTTGCTATTTTGTTGAAAACTTTATTTTTTCATGGCAAGGTTGTCATTTGGAATTGCTCTGTAATGAAACTGCTTCTGTCATGACAATATGGATAATAAGGATCAAGTATGTTTTTGAGCTACTACAAATGTGCTTCGAAATGTTAGTTTATATATATATATATATATATATATATATATATATATATATATATATATATATATATATATATATATATATATATATAGATGTCATCGTTGAGATTGATTCAGTGCATGTAATAGTGTGTGATTGTGTCATATGCAGTAGATCGGCTGTACAGATTGACCTCAGGATTAGATTTGACCTCAGTGCTCAGATTTGAGCTTCGCGAATCAATATAGCGCAAGACATTATAAATCCTCAACAGCAAAGGATTCTGGTCTTGAACAGGCTGCTTGGTTTAAAAAATGGTTTGTGAATTTCTTGGGCTTTTTTGGGCTACACTGAAAAAAAGGATTTCTGCAAAATTGTTGCAAACAATTTATATGGGTTGAATTTAAACAAACAAATTTACATTAGTAATGTTCTCAACTTAATTTGTTTGTTTAAAATTTAGCTCAAATAAATTGTTTGCAACCACTTAGCTTAAAACATTTTAGTAAATCCAAGGAATCATCTTTAAATAATTTTTTTCAGTGTATACTTAGTAGTAATGTGTTATTTCTAAAATGCTTCATTATTGAAAATTATGGGGAAAAGATTTATGTCTGGTATTTTCCACAATTAAATTAAAACGAATGACAAATAACTTGTTGAATTTAATTTTGGGATGGTAGAGTTAATTTTCCTATGAACATGCTTGCCTTTTACATAAAATTGTCTTGTAACATAACAATTTGGCATTTTCATTTACATATTTGGGGAAAAAAAACACTGTGTTTTTTTTTTTTTTCAGGACAAATGTCAGCATTGTTAAAACAACTTTCATTAAGTCTTTTTTTTCTGAAAAACTATATATAAATTAAGTGACATTATGCTTAAAACAAGAACACATGGGCTCTGAAAAATAAACTTAATTCAATCAGAAAAAGCTAATCTATTATTCTGATTATATTTCAAGCTCTTAACATTGATACATTTTTCATAAAACTAGACTAAACATCTTTAGCCATTTTTCTTCTATATCACTCGATTTAAAAAAATACATGTTTGTTATATTTGTAGTGAAAAACATAATTAAAATAATGACTAAAACACTGTTTTGCAATAAATACATTCCCATCAGATCACATCAAAAGATAAATAATATATATATATATATATATATATATATATATATATATATATATATATATATATATATATATATATATATATATATATATATATATATATATATATATATACATATATATATATATATATATATATATATATATATATATACATATATATATATATATATATATATATATTAAAGATAATCTTTTAAATCGTAAAATATTATTAAATGGATCATATTAAATATTCTGTTTCATTTGTGTTCATTTCACCATAGATTATGAATGATTTTTCTTTAA
This sequence comes from Danio kyathit, assembly GCA_903798195.1. Taxonomy (NCBI): domain Eukaryota; kingdom Metazoa; phylum Chordata; class Actinopteri; order Cypriniformes; family Danionidae; genus Danio; species Danio kyathit. The sequence goes on from LR812522.1 coordinate 16,880,411, forward strand.
AGTACGTTGACTAGTTTGTTTGTCTAGCTGTTGTTGTTGTTTTTAGGCTTGAAGGGGAGTTGATTTACAATTGGTGTATATTTTCCACAGATTATAATTGTTTTTAAGTGGATATTATCAGAGTAAAAGTAGAGCGAGAGTGATAAAAAGAGGCAGAATGAGACCCCTGGCCATGTTGGATGATAATTCACCCCCATTGGCATAAACATTGAATAATTTATCACAGTTTAGGCTGCTAATTTAGTCTGGCAGCGGCATATTCTTTTTAACTCATTACTGTGGTACAGTACAGTGCTGGAATAGGCAACTCCTTTGCATCCTAAAGCCCCGAAGTTCCTGAATTGAGGCTTTTACTTGGTCTTGCTCTCAGTTTGAATAGCACTTCACTTCCTACTTCACATGCCAAGCCTGTAATCTGTTATGTATACGACCTTCAAGGGCTCTAGACCATCAGAGCAAAAGCCAAACTCACAATTGTTTGTTTATTCAGGATTCTTTTTAACAAAGAATTTTCATTGGATTACAGAAAAGCTGTGTAGTTTAATGTGATTTTTGTTAGGAGATATGGTAAGTGTTCAAATGTTTCTTTCGCTAGCATTTTCATGCATTTTAGATTTTATTCTCACTTCATTTTTTTTAGAAGTGTGTTTTGTGTGTATGTTTGTTTCCACCATAGTTAGATAAGGTAAAATTACAAAAATTAAGAACAGAATAAAACAAAGGTGTTATTAAATGGTATAATAATTCTGATAATTGTTAAATATTAATAAACTAATAATTGTGAGATGTAAACTTGAAATCTGAATTGATATCTCACAGTTCTGAGTTTTTATCTTACAATTCTAAAAAAATGTCTCACAAAATTGAGGAAAAAGTTACAATATCTTATTTTTTATTCTATGGCAGAAGTAATAGTAAACATAAATATACTGAATGACTGTAGTGCATCGTTTTATTAAAAACTGAAATAAATTAACTAATTATTTTTACACTTTGCAATATGAAGTCGCAATTATTGACAATAATAAGAGAATAACAAATGGTGATTTTTAACTGTAATTTTTTTTTAAATGCTACACTAAAAATCTGTTATCTGTTAACAATAAGTTTCACTATATTTGGTGAATAATAAGTGGCCTTTCCAAAAAAATATGATATTATATAAATTAATGAAATACAATAGTTTACTGTAAATTAAAAAATGCTTTGACTCTATTTTAACGGCAAAATTGGGAAGTTTTATTTTTTTACCACACTGTTAACAATTTCCTATGGAATCTACAGTAACTTGCTGGCAGCAGTTCACCAGTAACTTACTGTAAATCAATTACAGCAAGAATACTGTATTTACATTTTTACAGCACCATTTATCTTGCTGTATATGTATTTACAGTATTGTATGTCTTTACTGTAAAATATACAGTAGTTTTAATAATGCAACTTTAAAATATATTAACATACTGCATAGCTGTCCTACCGTAAAATACAGTTCATATTACAGTTCAGTTCGCCAGTAACTTGTAAATCAATTGCAGCAAGAATACTGTATTTACTTTTACAGCACCATTTATCTTGCTGTACACAGTATATATTTACAGCATTGTATATTCTTACTGTAAAATATACATTAATTTTAGCAATGCAACTTTAAAATACAGCAACATACTGCATATCTGTCCTACCATAAAATACAGTTCATATTATAGTTCAGTTTGCCAGTAACTTACTGTAAATCAATTACAGCAAGAATACTGTATTTACTTTTACAGCACCATTTATCTTGCTGTATATGGATTTACAGTATTGTATATCTCTACTGTAAAATATAAAGTCATTTATACAATGCAGCTTTAAAATGCAGTAACATACTGTATAACTGTCCTACCATGAAATACAGTCATTTTTACAGTTCAGTTCTCAGTTTAGTAACTTACTGTAAATCAATTGCAGCAAGAATTCTGTATTTACATTTACAGCACCATTTATTTGGCTGTATACATATTTACAGCATTGTATATCCTTACTGTAAAATATACATTAATTTTAACATTTTAGAACTTTCCTACAGTAAAATACAGTTCATGTTGCGGTTCAGTTTGCCAGTAACTTACTGTAAATCAATTGCAGCAAGAATATTGTATTTACATTTACAGCACCATTTATCTTGCTGTATATGTATTTACTGTATTGTATATCTTTAATGTAAAATATAAAGTCATTTATACAATGCAACTTTAAAATACAGCAACATACTGCAGAACTGTCCTACAGTAAAATACAGTGATAATACAATTAAATACTGTGTAATTTACAAAATCTTTAAAAGTGCATATATTATATGGAAGTTGGTACAGTTATAAAAAATGAAGTTCAATAGCTGTTATAGATGCAACTGCTTTTATATTCACCATAAAAGAATATATATATATATATTTTTATACTGTTGAGAATTAATTAATTTTATTTCATTGAAAACATTTAATTATAAAGTTTCTTAAAGTTTTAGAACACGCAATAAGTAAATCAAATTTTAAAAGTTTATCTATTTAAGCTTGTCAGTGTTTGAATGGTTAGATTCACAATGGCATATTTCTCTGACTCATGCATTTGCGTGTATGAAATCAATATGAAGGCACGTCAGATCTGCTCCACAATGCACTGCACGTGATTTATGACACCGTTCACATGACCAGCGTGAATTTGAATGCAGTTCACTCATGTCTTAGTAATACCACTTTGTATAATGGAAATCAAGCTTCAGATTTTGCATATATGTGCTTTTGAGTGTGTCGTTGCCAGAGGCGTCAGACTCACAAAATGACATTGCCCGCTCGAGCCTGACTGGATACAAATAAGACCAAATGGGGCTCTAATATGCTGCTCTGTTGCCGACAACCGTTTTTGTCATTTTGTCAGGTAGAGGCCAGATATAGTTGACCGCTTCAGATTGCGTTTTATATCCGAACTGCTGGATATGGAAGTGTTTATTTTGATAGAGCCTATGCTCTGACCTTGTAAGATGATAAAATGCATTTGTCTGCTCAGCACATGATCTTTTTTTCTTGGAAACATTGTCATTTTATTGAATTATCTGCTGCTTGGATGTTTTATTCAGCACCTGCACATCTTTTGTCAGCTTTCATTGAGAAATCTTTACTTGGGGATGTTTTACTGCAGGATTCTGAACCTAAATGTTGTAAATGTGTGAATGGTTTAAGCATTAGAGTGTTTTTACATTATAGCTCATTTTTTGATGGATAGGAATCTGTTTTGTATTTGAAATCAGGTGAGAATAGGGGAAACTGGGTTTTTGAAAGCACAATTCGGTGAGAGTTTTCGTCTGGAAATTTAATTAACTAATTTAATCACTTTTTAGTTTTGTGCAAAAAGTTTTGGGGATGTTTTGGGATGTCTGTGTTATGAGGTTTGGAGTTTAGCTGTCAAGAAGATGAATAGATGTAAATAATTAATGGTTGATGAATAAATAATGTATTCTTTTTTTCTTGTGTTTTTATTATATTATTTAACTAAATATTTGGAAAGGGATATTTGACAACAGCCAAATATAAACTTTAGTGGTTATTTAATTTTATTTGTAATTATATTTTATTTTACTTTTTTATTTGTTGTTTTAATTTATTTTACTTTGTTATTTTATTTGTTATTTTTTGTATATTTTATTTGAACTCTTTGTATTTTATTTTAATATTTTATTTTATTTTAATATTTTATTTTATTATTTTATTTTATTATTTATTTTAGTAATCCAAATCCAGAAACAGTTGTCAAATATAAACAAAAAAATATATAAAGTTATTTCAATTAAATTCTTTTTATGCATTATTTTATGTGTCTTGATAGAAGGTGTTTATTTACAGTATAAACTTTAGTGGTTATTTTATTTTAGTTTAATACTTAAATAATTTGTTTTTGTTATTTTATTTTATTATGTATTCTTAAGGAGCAGTGTTCATATTCTAGTTTTATTAATTACTATTAAATAATTTTATATTTGTCTAATTATTTTTAATTATTAAGCTTTATTATGTATTCTAAAAAGGGACAGGGATCAGATAAAACATTTATTTAGTTGTTATTTCAATTAATAAATGAAATCCTTTTTTTTTTTTGTGAATGCTCTTTTATTAGGTATTCCTAAAGTAGCAGTGTTCAAACTTAAACTTTAGAGCTCATTAAATTCTAAAATAATGTATAATACACTTTGTTATATTATTTTATTGTGTTTTCTTAAAGGGACAACAGTCAAATCTAAGTTTTCAACTTTAAATCTAAACTAAACCAATTTTAATTATTGCCTGTCGGCTATCAAGCTACAAAAATCATCAAATTAGACTCATGAATGTCACATTAGATGCTCAGTGAGCAGCGATATGTTCATATTGGTCTCTTTCAGACATCTTTTCTTGACTGTGCTACTGTTCAGTCTGCAGACCCCAGGCTAAGTGTGTGTCCGGTGTGATTCACGAGCCTCAGGAGGAGATTTCTCAATCAGCCGAGCCACTGGCTTAAGGAGAAATCTCTTCCCTCCAGTGTGGCTAATAATAGTATCACACAGGCTTCTCTCCTCTCTCATCCATCAGACGTATAGAGTGAAATACAGCCCCGTAGTTCCCCCGTCTCTCGCTCTTTTTTTATTACCACCAGCTTGTCGTGTTTTCTTCTGAAGAATACGTTTCTCATTAGCTTTCTCTCTCCCTCTGTGCCTTGTTCTCTGCTTTTGTTTGTTCTGGTCCTGCTCGCTCATTGTATGTTACACAGATTAGTTTCTCTCTGGAGTGTTGGTTTAATGTCTGCCGGGTCGGGGTCATTTTCCATTGTGGTGATTTTGTGTGATCGGCGTGGAGTTTGAAAGAGGGAGAGCGAGTTTTGGGGCCGTTCTGAAATGGGAGCTTGAAATCTGTTTTATAAAGCTTACAGTAAGGGTGATGTAGATTACTGGGGCATTAAAGAAAAGTGTAGTAATGAATGAATTGTGTGGAATATATGGCCAGTGCATGCGGACCTTATTGGAGAGAGTTGAATGCTGTGTTGTTGTTGTTGTTGTTGTTTCAAAGAACTGCCTTTTATATAAACAGGCAGATCAATGAAATGGAAAGCACACACGTCCTCTGCGGGTAAAATGATTGAGAGAGCTTTTATACATGTCACACATCGATGAGCGGCCTGAAAAAGTCAATCAGCTAATAAGAAAACTAAATTAAAACCAATAAATACCAAACTAAACTAATAATCAATTAAACATTGATGTCTGGAAATCAATCTAACTGTCTGTCTGTCTTTCTGTCTGTCTGTCTGTCTGTCTGTCTGTCTGTCTGTCTGTCGGTCTGTCTGTCGGTCGGTCGGTCGGTCGGTCTTTTTATTTGTCGGTTGGTCGGTCAGTCGGTCGGTCGGACGGTCTGTCTGTCTGTCTTTTTATTTGTCGGTCGGTCGGTCGGTCGGTCTGTCTGTCTTTTTATTTGTCGGTCGGTCGGTCGGTCTGTCTGTCTGTCTTTTTATTTGTCGGTCGGTCGGTCTGTCTGTCTGTCTTTTTATTTGTCGGTCGGTCGGTCGGTCGGTCTGTCGGTCTTTTTATTTGTCGGTTGGTCGGTCAGTCGGTCGGTCGGTCGGTCGGTCTGTCGGTCTTTTTATTTGTCAGTCGGTCGGTCGGTCTTTTTATTTGTCGGTTGGTCGGTCGGTCGGTCAGTCGGTCGGTCTGTCTGTCTTTTTATTTGTCGGTCGGTCGGTCGGTCTGTCTGTCTGTCTTTTTATTTGTCGGTCGGTCGGTCGGTCTGTCTGTCTGTCTTTTTATTTGTCGGTCGGTCGGTCGGTCTGTCGGTCTTTTTATTTGTCGGTTGGTCGGTCAGTCGGTCGGTCGGTCGGTCGGTCTGTCGGTCTTTTTATTTGTCAGTCGGTCGGTCGGTCTTTTTATTTGTCGGTTGGTCGGTCGGTCGGTCAGTCGGTCGGTCTGTCTGTCTTTTTATTTGTCGGTCGGTCGGTCTGTCTGTCTGTCTTTTTATTTGTCGGTCGGTCGGTCGGTCGGTCTGTCTGTCTTTTTATTTGTCGGTCGGTCGGTCGGTCGGTCTGTCTGTCTTTTTATTTGTCGGTCGGTCGGTCGGTCTGTCTGTCTGTCTTTTTATTTGTCGGTCGGTCGGTCGGTCTGTCGGTCTTTTTATTTGTCGGTTGGTTGGTCGGTCAGTCGGTCGGTCGGTCGGTCTGTCGGTCTTTTTATTTGTCAGTCGGTCGGTCGGTCTTTTTATTTGTCGGTTGGTCGGTCGGTCGGTCAGTCGGTCGGTCTGTCTGTCTTTTTATTTGTCGGTCGGTCGGTCGGTCTGTCTGTCTGTCTTTTTATTTGTCGGTCGGTCGGTCGGTCTGTCTGTCTGTCTTTTTATTTGTCGGTCGGTCGGTCGGTCTGTCTGTCTGTCTTTTTATTTGTCTGTCCCTCTGTGACTCTCTTCATTTGTCTGTCTTTGTCTCTTTATTTATCTGTCTGTCTGTCTGTCTGTCTGTCTGTCTGTCTGTCTGTCTGTCTGTCTGTCTGTCTGTCTGTCTGTCTGTCTGTCTGTCTGTCTGTCTGTCTGTTTGTCTGGTCTGTCTGTCTGTTTGTCTATTGTTTGTCTGTCTGTCTGTCTTTTTATTTGTTTGCCTCTCTGTGATTCTCTTTATTTGTCTGTCTGTCTGTCTGTCTGTCTGTCTGTCTGTCTGTCTGTCTGTCTGTCTGTCTGTCTGTCTGTCTGTCTGTCTGTCTGTCTCTTCATCTGTCTATCTGTCTGTCTGGCTGTCTGTCTGTCTGTCTGTCTGTCTGTCTCTTCATCTGTTTGTTTGTTCTGTCATTCTATTTCAGCTTGTTTGTTTTTTTCGTTATATATATTGACCATCTTGTTCTGTTATTTTATACATACATTATTTGTTTTATGAAACTATTTATTCATTCAATTGTTCTGTCTGTCATTGTACTTAATCTTATAATTATTTAAAAAATCAGTTTATTGGTGCCAGCAGCTCAGACTTTGCTACACCATTAAAATGCACTGGTATTCCCCATGTTTTATTAATTTAGATATATCAGATGGATGTCTGAGAATCATGTGGTCGTGTGTGGAGCCCTACAGCCATTCCATCTTTCTCATGGCATGTGGCCTTCATCATTAACATAAAAATCAAATAACACAGTCTTATTGCTCTCTGAGTGCCCTCTCCAGGGGTCTTCATGCCAACAGTTCTACTTCACTTCCTCCAGCTCTCTTTTGTTGCCCTGTCTTTCTCATGATGTCAGTACAACTCAATACTTATATAAACAGTATATGTACAGTTAAAGTCAGAATTATTAACCCCCCTGAAATATCAGCCCCCCTGTTAATTTTTTCCCCCAATTTCTGGTTAACGGAGAGAAGATATTTTCAACACATTTCTAATCATAACAGTTTTAATAACTCATCTCTAATAACTGATTTATTTTATCTTTGCCATGATGACAGTAAATAATATTTTACTAGATATTTTTCAAGACACTTCTTTACAGCTCAAAGTGACATTTAAAGTCTTAACTAGGTTAATTAGGTTAACTAGGCAGGTTAGAGTAATTAAGCAAGTTATTGTATATTGATGGTTTGTTCTGTAGACTATCGAAAAAAGAAAAGGGCTAATAATTTTGACTTTAATGGTTTTTTAAAAAAATGAAAAACTGCTTTTATTCTAGCCAAAATAAAACAAATAAGACTTTCTCCAGAAGAAAAAATATTATCAGACATACTGTGAAAATGTCTTTGCCCTGTTAAACATCATTTGGGAAATATTAAAAAAAGAAAAAAAAAATTTAATGGGGGCTAATAATTCTGACTTCTATACTACCAGTCAAAAGTTTTACATCAAGATGGTTTTTAAAGAAGTCTCTTCTGCTCACTAAGCCTGCATTTATTTGATCCAAAATACAATAACATTTTGCTACCATATTGATTTGAATATGTAAAATGTAAATTATTCCTGGGATTTCAAAGCTGACTTTTTAGCAGTCAAGTAATCCTTCAAAAATGATTCTCATATTCTGATTTGCCTCTCAAAGCATTTTTATTAATACTGTGTTGAAAACAGCTGAGTAAAAACAATTTTTTCTATATTTCTTTGATTTATCTAAATTAGAAGTCTTTTGTGACATTATAAATGTCTTTATCATCGCTTTTGATCAATTTAAATCTTTAATTTTTAAATTAAAGTATACATTTATGTTATTTCTTTACCCAAAAAAAAGATACTGATTTAAAGCTTTTTAAATGGCGTAGTGTAAAATGTTACAAAATATAGTTTTTAATTTAGCATAAATGGTGATCTTTAGAGCTTTCTATTCACCAAAATATCTTAAAAATTACTCAACGGTTAATAAAAATTAATAATAATAATAATAATAATAATAATAATAATAATAATAATAATAATAACAATGTCTTGAAATGCAAAGCAGAATATATCAATAATTGCTGAAAGATCATGTGACTGGAGTGTTGGTGCTAAAAAATCAGCTTTAAAATCGCACGAATTAATTACATTTGACAATATATTCAAATAGTGAACAGTTATTTGAAATAGTGAACATTTTTGCTAATTTTGCAATATTTTTTGCTGTACTTTGGATCAAACAAATATAGGCTTGATTGCTGAGCAGAAGAGACTTCTAAACAAAACATTTAAAATCTAACTGTCCTAAAACTTTTGACCGGCAATGTATACGTTATATATTCTGTATTATAGTAATGTTAATATTTTTATATTTATTCTAAAATATATAATGCATTATACAAGGATAAATATATCATATCTTATACAATCCTATACAAGATCAAGTGGATTATGAACTTTAAAAAGTTAAAAAGGGAAGCAGATGTTTTGTTTCCTTTCCTGATTCTGTTTTACATGTAAGTCTGGTGGGAATTATGTTGCTGTATTGTCCGCCGGGGTGGATAACTGTGTCCTCAGAGCTGAAGTGGAAATGACAGAGAGTTCAGTAGCGACTCGTCTCTGTTCTGAAAGCCCAGCTGGTGTGTGCTAAATCTGCTGTGTGAAAAGGCCTCTCCATGCCCTTTTGTGCAGCTCTCCAGCGCTCGGGCTATTCTGCCATTTCTCTGTGTGTGTGAGGGACCCCAGTCTGACGGATGTTAACACTCAGACAGGGTAAATTAAAGCTGAGAGCTGGGGAAAGTAATCATTGCTTTTCTCTCTGTTCATATTTACTTTAGACTGTATCTACATGTCCTTACTCTTATAATACTTGAAAAGCCACAGTAAAGAGGCCTTCATTATTGGATATGGAGTTTAGAAGCACTTACTTACCGAAGGGTGTGAAAATCTACAATATTACATTTTAATTTTGTTATTCTTATACAAAGCCATTCATTTTAATTAATTTCAGACATTCATTTAAAGCACTTTTTACTATTTATTCTAAATGTGTGCTTCATTTCTTATTCAATTCTGCAATAATGTGGTTTCTAAGTTGCTTGGCAGTTAGTCTGATGATCTATGTTACTTGCGCTGTAAAAACTTATATGATCAATTAGTGCTGACAGCATATGTTTTTAGGTCATTGTAACTTATTAAACTAAGTTAATTATGTTCTGACTTAATTTTATAAGTTCTGCAAGCTGTTTTAAGTCAGTTTAACATAATATAATTTCAATGGACTCATAAGGTAAATATGATTCAGCTTAAATATTTTAGTCAACCAGGATTTGTTTTCAGTGTGGCTGCATAATTTGTGTCTGATTTTAATGAATATTTTTGTAATTAGTATCACTGTTGTGTAGATTTTATAAAATGCTTTCATCTGGCTAAATGTTACTCTTTATTGATGATAAAATATTATTATTTAACGTTTCTTTCCGATCAAATCAAATGTGATGGGTCATCAAATTATCAAGTGTGATGGGTTATTGTTTCAAGATTGAAAATAAAGTTATGATATTAACACGCCTCTGACATTAGTATTTTGGTGTTGTCACAATGTAGGCCTATTCCTTAATTTGTTTAATATATTTTTCAATAATAATTGCAATATTCTCATAATTTTGATTATATCATTATAATTAAACTAGTTAAAATGATCAGAATCTGGCCTATGAAAACTCAATTAAAGAGATATTTTAGCAAAATCATGTTTTAACATAAAAAATTGCGTTGGATTTACTTTGAAGCAATTTTCACTCAAGTCGCAAGTAAAATAAGTAAAGTTTCACAAACTAATTTCGAGAGGAGCATGTGATATGATCGACTACATCTGGTCCGTATCTAATCATTAGCTAGCCTATCGGATCATTCCAAAATTACTATAAATATCCTGCCTAAACTACATTCCCTATCATCGTTTTGGAAAACCCCCCTCTCTATAGGATCGGGCGACACGGCGGCTCAGTGGCTAGGAGGGCCAATGGTTCAAGTACTAATTGAGCCATTCGGCACTCTCTGCGCAGAGTTTGCATGTTCTCACTGTGTTTGCTTGGGTTTCCCCGGGTACTCCGGTTTCCTCCCACAGTCTAAAAACATGTGACATAAGCAAATTGTAATAACAGTCACAAGCACTTAACTCATACATACTGAATTGATTCTTATAGAACCACCATATCAACCAAAGTATAGGTAAAAATCAAACTGGGGGGCTCTCAAGAAATACCTGATTTTGTATCCCTCCTAATGCTCATTGACCAGGTGGGAACCTTGGGCTCATCTATCTCCGAGGTCAAGGTTCTCTCCTGGGACAGCATGCCAAACCTGCTATTATAGTTGAGCAATATCTAAGTGTGAACTCTTGAAAGTAAAATTTATCAAGCTAATGCAAGTGAAATTCAATGAAATTCTAAAGTGAAAATGTTGTCAATAATTATTATTATAATTAATTAATAATTATAATTATTAATAAAAGTATTTGTGTGTGTGTGTGTATATATATATATATATATATATATATATATATATATATATATATATATATATATAATGATTTTTTTCTATTATTTCATCTGTATTCAACATTCCTGCAATGTTTACTGCAAATAATTTGTCTGTACTATGCATGATCACAGCACTCTATATTTAAAAAATGTCCTCAAAATTATTCACTTTTCGGTCATTGTTTTTGTAAAATCACTTTATTCTGCCTTCATGGTGCGTTTACTTTTTAACTCTTGCTTTATAAATACGTCACATGATAGCAGCATCATGGTTTACGATCGAGAGTTCATGTTGACCATGTAAACAGATGCTCTCAACCTTTAAAATGAGCATTATGGCATTATATGAGTCATTACATCAACACTGAAAGCTGCTTCATGTGCTCGGAGGGCTATAAAATCATATCTACTGTAGCTACATTAGCAGGAATATCTTGGTTGCCAGAGAGCGTATGACTTTTAAGTTTTAAATGTGTTTATCCCAGCATTAAGATCACATCGGTAGGGAAAAGCTGAACTGAAATCCGCTTTTCCACAGGGTTCTCTTATATTGTTGGTTTTATCTGTACAGTTTAGCTATTTGACAGTAATATTGCACTATTAGGCGCTAGTTAGGGATTTTACACCAAAAGATTTATTCATTCATTCATTCATTTTTCTTTTGGCTTAGTCCCTTTATTCATCAGGGGTCGCCACAGTGGAATGAACCGCCAGCTCATCCAGCATATGTTTTACACAACAGATGCCTTTCCAGCTGCAACCTAGTACTGGGAAACATCCATACACAGTCATTCACACACATACACTATGGCCAATTTAGTTTTCTTCAATTCACCTGTAGAGCATATCTTTGGATTGTGGAGGATACCGGAGCATCCGGAGGAAATCCACTAAAAGATTCAAGCATACATATTTTATTTAAGCACATACTTGTGAGAATGAACAGACCTGCTCAATGAATGAAATGTCTCCATATTTTTTCTCACACTGCATGATGCTTAATATGAATTATGGGAGTCATTTCTGTTAAACTTTCACATACATTTTCAAGACAACATTATTTGAATTCTCTTTCAAGTGTTTCCCAAGTGCTGTTTAAACGAGCAAGGACATTTTTCACAGTATTTCCTTTTATATTTTTCCTCTGGAAAAAGTAATGTTTCTTTTAGTTTGGCTAGAATACGATTAAAAAAATAAGTTAACAACTGCTAAGGCCAATATTATTAGTCCTCTCAATAATTTTTTTTCCAATTGACTACAGAACTTGTAAAGATTTCATGTTTTTCATCTCAAATCATTTCAAGAATTCGCCCCATGCTGTCCTTTTCTGTGGCAAAAACAAACAAACTGATTAATAATTACATTTTTTCCTGCCTTACTAGCAGGTGTTTCCCAAACTAACATTAATAAACTAAAATACATTCAAAACTCAGCCCCCAGAATTCTGACAGGCTCCAAAATTACTCCACATTACTCCTGTTTTGGATTCTCTCCATTGGCTACCAGTCAGATTCCGTATTGATTTTAAAATCCTCATGCTCACATACAAGGCTCTGCATGGTTTGGCCCCACACTATCTGTCTGAACTTTTAACACGGTACTTCCCTTCGCGTTTCTCTGACTCTGGTCTTTTAACAGTCCCCTCGTCTGCGCTCTATGGGTGACCGGGCTTTCTCTTCCCTGGCTTCGAAGCTCTGGAACTCTCTGTCCCCTATGATGTTAGACATGCTGAATCTTTTAGATTGTTTAAATCATTCTTGAAAACACACTACTTTACTCTCGCCTATTCGTGAGGTTTGTATTCTTAGTTTGTTTTATGTTTCTAGATATTTGAATGTTTTATTTTGAATGATTCAATTTTACTGTTACCCTAAACTGTTTTTATTTCTGTATAAGTGTTAAAGGCGCTATATAAAAATAAATAATAATTATTATTATCAACAAACCACTGTTTTCCAATGACCTGCATAATTAACCTAACCTGCCTATAATGGCCCATTTCCACTGAGTGGTACAGTACGGTGCGGGTCACCTTTATCAGGCTTGCGTTTCCACTGCTAAAAGGGTACCAATGGTATGCGTAGTGTACAACAGAAAGTTTCAGTCAACGTCATTCTCGAGAAAATGTCTACAATAAAGCTGTACAGGTCGTTCACATATCATATGAGAAGCACTTCTCACAAAACAGATGCTTTATACACATAAATACTTGTGTATAAATGTTCATTACTAACTTTCTATGAACATGATCTGATTATAACTGCAGATCAATGATGTGAAATAGCCTACTGTAACGTCTGCGATTACATAAATAAATAAATGCAACATATATGAACACATACAGCCCTTTACAGTGTCCAATATGATACCAATTACAGAAAAACTACACACAAGATACATTTAGTCCTTATTTAGGTTCTCATCTGCATCTTTAATCTTCACCAGCACATGTTACCTCTTGTTAGAAAGTAATTCAGTCATTCCGAGTTCATAATAGTCCAAAAGGTGATGATAATAGTTATACGTGGCAGTGTGTTCATGTTTGCTGATTAAATAATTTGCTCCTTTGTTTTTCCCGGCTTCTCCTTGTTTCTGACAGGATTAGATGTCAGAAGCACTTCAATAATCACACGCCCGTTATTGTCATCAGCTCAAGAAGTTTGTTATTTCAAATATAGATGCCCACGCGAGCGCAAGCGAGAAAGCGAAACCGCTCGCGCTATAGACAGGCTCGTAAAAAACTACGGGGCATAGGGTAGAATCTGCTCTTCTTCTTGGCTTTGTAGCTGTTCATTAAGATGACGACAAGGTTTGTTTGAGCTTGGGTCAACCATGGCTTGTTATTATATGTATATATTATTACGGTGTAATGTCTCGGCTGTGTATTTAAAAATGGCAGTTCCTTTGTTTTCATTCTCTTGCTTCTGCGAGTGACGTATCTCTGTAAACCAATAGCGTTCAGCTGCGCGCCTGGCTCCGCCTTATGGTACCCTTTGGGCCTGTTGGTACCCTTTGCAAATGGTACCCAAAAAGTGGTACGGTACGATTCGCTTTTAGGTACCTTTTGACAGTGGAAACGACCATAAAAGCATACCGAACCGTACCATACCACTCAGTGGAAACAGGCCATAATTAACCTAATGAAGCCTTTGAATTGCACTAAGCTGAATACTAGTATCCTGCAAAATAACTAGTGAAATATTGTTATTATGTAAAAACTAGTTATTAGAAATGATTGCTATTAAAATCAGTTGAAAAACACATATTTATAATATATATTTAAAAATTAGGCTGCACGGTGGCACAGTGGGTAGCACGTTCGCCTCACAGCAAGAAGGTTGCTGGTTTGAGCCTTGGCTGGGTCAGTTGGCATTTCTGTGTGGAGTTTGCATGTTCTCCCCGTGTTCGCGTGGGTTTCCTCCAGGTGCTCCACTTTCCCTCACAAGTCCAAAGACATGCGGTACAGGTGCAGGTGAATTGGGTAGGCTAAATTGTCTGTAATTTACTGTATGTGTGTGAATGAGTGTGTATAGATGTTTCCCAGTAATGGGTTGCAGCTGGAAGTGCATTCACTGCGTAAAACATGTGCTGGATAAGTTGGTGGTTCATTCCGCTGTGGCAACCCCAGATTAATAAAGGGACTAAGCCAAAACGAAAATAAATAAATGAATGAAAAAGAATTAAAATTTTCCAGGAGGCCTAATAATAATTCAACTCTGTAAATTATTTTCTTGAGTTCTTCTGAATGGAAGTTCCCCAAACCGGTAGTGCAACCCATAATTTGAAATGCAATATTCACATGCAGAAAAAGGAGGATATTGAGAACTCCAAGTGTTCAAAATCTCACTTTACCTCCACCACCATGTATCTTTTTCTTTCTCTGCCTCTCTATTTTATCCCCCTATTCCATCTCTCAGTCCCTACGGATGCTTTTGGTTTGCTCCAGGAAATGTGTTAACCCCTTTGTACGGTGACAAAGGGGTGTGTTAATCTCACAGAGTTAGGAGGCGGCACATGGGGGTGGATGCCAGGGAGAGTGTGTGTGTGTGTGTGTGTGTGTGTGTATGTGTGTGAGGCAGATGCCTGTCAGAGTGTTCACCGGCCACACACATGCTACACGAGCCACAGAAAATGCTTTGGAAAATACACACTTGATACACATTGTGTGACAAGGAAAGACTGCTACTGACTCACTGCTGTAATAAGGTAATAGCGCTTCGACTGTTAAAAATAATTGTTTTTACACCTAGAATGACCCATTGTTTGGTTTGTTCTTCGTGTTTTGATTTAAAAAAAAATATTACTGTATTTATTTATGGTTTTTACACCATTTGGGTCAAAGTTGTAGCTCCAGGGTGAACTATTTCCTTTCGCTTTTGACTGGGCTTGTGTGTCTGCAGTTCTTGTTTTGTGCATTGCGCCGTACACACCTGGTATCAGCTTTCCTGTGAAAACCAGTCAGATTTGTCTTTGTGTGTGTGCTGATTTGTTTATTGTGAGACCACAGAGCGTGCTGATGAAATGTCAGGATGTGTACAACTCAAAGAAAAGGATTTACGGTAGCGTGTGTGTTTATGATTTGGATAAAATCTGAGAAATTGATTTTATTGACCTGGTTGTGGTGGGTTTCATATAGAATTATGCATATACAAATGTAGATGGATGGAAGGAAGAATTATGGATAGCTTAACTGGTGTGATGATTAGATTGATGAATGGATGAATTTAACAGAAATGATGAATTGATGGATGGATAAGAGAAACAATTGGATGTATGGATGAATAGACGGATGGGTGGATGGACTGGTATTCGTCCATTTATCCATGAATTAATGGATGGATCTAGATGAGAGGATGGATGGAAAAGGTATTGATAAATGGATAGATAGATAGATAGATAGATAGATAGATAGATAGATAGATAGATAGATAGATAGATAGATAGATAGATAGATAGATAGATAGATAGATAGATAGATAGATAGATAGATAGATAGATAGATAGATAGATAGATAGATGGAGGGGAAAATAGTTTATAGATGGATGAATAGATAATAAATGGTTGAATATATAAATAAATTGATGGATGAATAGATATTTGGAAGGATTGATCTGTTTATCTTTGGAGTAATCTCTGCATCCATCCACCTAGAAAAAGAATGGATGGAAAATTGATCTAAATGGATGGATGGAAGAAAATTATGGAGAAATAAGATTAAGAGGATTATGGGATAGATTATAGATGGATAAAACAAAACAAAAAAATGATGGATTGATATATGGTTGTATTATGGATGGTTTGATATTGAATGGACTATAAATGCATAGATGGATAAATTGGTGTTTATCCAATCATCCTTTTAGATAGATAGATAGATAGATAGATAGATAGATAGATAGATAGATAGATAGATAGATAGATAGATAGATAGATAGATAGATAGATAGATAGATAGATAGATAGATAGATAGATAGATAGATAGATAGATAGATAGATAGATAGATAGATAGATAGATGGAGGGGAAAACAGCTTATGGAAGGATGAAACATTTATGGATAAATGAATAAGGCTGGATAGATAAATAAATTGATGGATATGTGGAAGGATCGATTTGTTTATCTGTGGATTAATCTCTCCATCCTAGAAAAAGAATGAATGGATAGATAGATAGATAGATAGATAGATAGATAGATAGATAGATAGATAGATAGATAGATAGATAGATAGATAGATAGATAGATAGATAGATAGATAGATAGATAGATAGATAGATAGATAGATAGATAGATTGATGATGAATGAATGAGACTGATGGATGGATGGATGGATGGATGGATGGATGGATGGATGGATAAATGGATGGATGGATAAATGGATGGATGGATAAATGGATGTATTATGGATGGTTTGATAATGAATGGACTTGTAAATGCATAGATGGATAAATTGGTATTCTTCTATTTATCCAATCATCCTTTTAGATAGATAGATAGATAGATGGAGGGGAAAAGAGCTTATGGAAGGATGGAACCATTATGGATGGATGAATATGGCTGGATAGATAAATAAATTGATGGATATGTGGAAGGATCGATTTGTTTATCTGTGGATTAATCTCTCCATCCTAGAAAATTTAACTGGTGAATGCATGAATGGATGGATAGATTAATAAATGGATGGGTGAATAAATGATAGATAGATAGATAGATAGATAGATAGATAGATAGATAGATAGATAGATAGATAGATAGATAGATAGATAGATAGATAGATAGATAGATGGATGGATGGATGGATGGATGGATGGATGGATGGGTGGGTGGGTGGGTGGGTGGGTGGATGTATTGGATGGATGGATGGATGGATAAATGAATGTATTATGGATGGTTTGATAATGAATGGACTATAAATGCATAGATGGATGAATTGGTATTCCTCTATTTATCCAATCATTCTTTTAGATAGATAGATGGAGGGAAAATAGTTTATGGATGGATGGACCTTTTACATTATAGATGGATAAATGGATGAATAGCTAATATATGGCTGGATAGATAGATAAATAAATTGATGGATGAATGGATATGTGGAAGGATCGATCTGTTTATTTATGGATTAATCTCTCCATCTATCCACCTAGAAAAAGAATGAATGGACGAGTGGATGGATGAAAAGTATCCTAGGTGATTGCATGAATGGATGAATAGATGAACAAACAGATGGATGAATAAGTGACTAATATGATAAATGATTTATGGATCAATAAATGAATAATAGAAAGAAAATACATTTCTGACAGTGCAGATAATGATGAAATGTGTTCAGACGTGTCTCTCAACAGTAGATATTGCATTCTCTCAGAACCCCCTTCATCTCTCTCTCTCTCTCGCTCCGTCCTGCCGGCATGCAGTCCGTCTCCATGACAACACCTCAGGTCAGCTTGGAGAGGTGGGAGGTAGTTAGTGTGAATTTTTTATATTATTTTTTTTTTAGCTTGTTTTATTGGCCGTTTCTCTCTCAGTCTGGCTCTTTCTGCTCTCTGTGAGACAGCAGCTGTGTGTGACAGCTTCACTGGAGGCTGGAGGTTTCCTCAGTTTGCTTTAAATTGGCTAAAACAATGCAGTAAAGCGGTGCGGCTCTCCCTCACAGCGTCTTTGTGGTCCGTCTCGCATCAAAAGATGGGGGGGGCCTGTATCAGCGCCCCGTGTTTCTGTTAATGTGAAATGAATGCGTGCGTCTCGAGGGACAGAGCTAATATATGCACGACCATGAACCAGCACGTGTGATGTAGAGGTGCCAAGGGGGACGCCACCGAAAGCAGGTCCCTCTGTCAGTCTTTCTGCTGATCTACAGCACGGCTTTGTGTTTGCCCAGAGCCAATAATGTTTAGATATCCCAGCGGGCCATGAAATAACAGATTTTATTTTGTGTCTTTTTATTAACTTTTTTGGTGCATCTGTGAATCTTTTTAACGTTCCTCTTTTAATTGTGGTATTGTTGTTTTTTTTGTATAGAGTGTCAACATTATTCTGAGTTGCTGACATCTGTCTGTAAGGAGAGGATCCGGTCATTTCATACTATCTAAACTGGTAAGATGTGGCTTTTTTTAATGTAATTTAGCTTGATGTTTTTACTGCCTTTTTGATGTAGTCATTGTAATTCGGGGGGTGTTTTCTTTCAGACAGAGCGGGGAACTTAAAAGGATGAAAAAGAATCACTGATCAGTTTGAATTCATTACGATCCCTTCTCATTTCAGCTGAAAAGATAAACTAAAAAGCTGTTACTGAAACTGAATGAAATTGGCATATCTGGCTGATTACACTCTGCTGTGTGCTGACAGATTGTTATCATGTTGAAAGCTCTGAATTGTGTCTGGTTGTTCTGTAGTTTAATGGTAGTTTGTAACTATTAGATTAGTGGTTCATTCATGTGAATTTGTATGATCGGATTGATGATTTTATTTGCTCTTGACCCTCTGAGAAATTTGTTCTAATATTTTAAAAGGCTGGGCCTTCATGAATTTTTCTCCCTTAAAAACCAACGCAATCTCACGGCAGTTCGTAACTTTTTGATTTAGTGGCTAATTCGTATGAATTCGTACGATCTAAATCGTACAATTTAGTACGATTTTCTTATCACCCATTGACGGTTAGGTTTAAGGGCGGGGTTGGGTTCCACGCCTCCTTTTTAAAATCGTACGTTTTCATATGACTGAACTCATACGAATTCGTAGGAATTAGCCACTAAACTGACAAAGCGTAAAATAGTTACGTTTTCTCGTAAGATCAGGCTGAAAAAACACATTCATATAAATTGAAAATATGCAATTTTAGAAGGAAGTAATTATATACTGGCTCTAATCCAGCTCCTAAACATAACCGTCAGTGAGATGTGAGTTGATTGCACGTTAATAAAAAAATGAGTTTAAATTAATCATTCATTTGCCAAAATCTGCCATATTTATGTTTTCAGGTGAGGTCTCTTGGTTTGGGTTGCTAGTGAAGATGCGCTCTTGGTCTTTGATCATTTTGTATTTCTAATGTAAGCTATAATGGATTTTGCAAAGAATTATACTGAATAAAGAGGATTTGTTGTTGTTACGTTGATCCAAACCCATGTGACTTAGCACTTTTTTTGTGGAAAGCAAAAGCTGAAACTAATAATTTGTGAATTGGACATCAGTAGTGATCAATAAGTCTGTTCCACCTGTTTGAAACATAAGGGTTGATAATTGGGTGATTATTTCTTTGATTAATTGGATAAAAACCTAAATACTGTTAAATTATTGGTAAAAAAAAAAAGCTGATACATTATTAAAAGGCTTTGTTTCTGTATCTGCTAAACAACATGCAGTTTGAAGTTATGAAAACAAATATAGTAAATGTACTGTATAGGGCTAAACAATATATTGTTTAAGCATCGATATCGCAATGTGTGTATCTGGATTAGTCACATTGATTTATCGAGTCACAAAGATTAAAAGATAAAGATATTATTATTATTAATATTATTATTATTCATTCATTCATTCATTCATTTTCTTGTCGGCTTTGTCCCTTGCGGGGTCGCCACAGCGGAATGAACCGCCAACTTATCCAGCACGATTTTACGCAGCGGATGCCCTTCCAGCCACAACCCATCTCTGGGAACTTCCACACACACATTCACACACTATGGACAATTTTTAGCTTACCCAATTCACCTGTACTGCATGTCTTTGGACTGTGGGGGAAACCGGAGCACCCGGAGGAAACCCACGCGAACCCAGGGAGAACATGCAAACTCCACACAGAAACGCCAACTGACCCATTATTATCATTATTATTATTATTATTATTACAATGATGACCATGTTATTTTACATTTGATTGTTCAATTTCTGTACCTGAATACGGTTAGACTCCCCAGAAAACCATAAAGCACTTTTTATTAATGATTCTTCGCTTGTAATTTATTATAATTTAAGCATGTTATATTTTTATCATCCCAGTCGATCTAAATAATAAAATCTTTCCAAATAGAGCTATTCCAGTCATAAAGTAAAATTATATTCATATCGCAATGTCAGATTTTTCCAATATTGTGCAGCCCTAGTACTGTAATTATATCGGCTACACTATACATGTGCAAGAAAAGGGATAAATGTAAAATGCTAGTAAAAACAAACACTAAACGTTGACTGGTATGAGGAACAGGCACTCGACTGAACATGTTAATAGTATTACATTTACATCTATTAACTTCCTTAGTCTCTTTATGGTTATTACTCTCATAAAAGTAAAATTGCTTGTGTTACATGTGGCAATTTGTAAACCTAAATTTAATGATGCATTAATGAATGAAATTTAGTGTTTAGAAGGGGTTAATCTTCTCACAGGGCAACATTTTTGCGTAACTATTTTTTTTATTTAATTGAAAAGGGGAATTCATATGTGATAATCAAGAATCAATAATACATATTAAGCAATATTACATATTGAATCTAAAATTATTTAAACCTGTCCTCTATTCACCACTTCTTCAGGATGAAAACGCATAGTAAAATCAAATGCACATGTTGTAGGAGGAAAAAAAAACAACTGAAAGTGCTGGTCAGTACATGTGCTGAATCTGCAGTTAAAGCCACATACAGTATGCTGCTCCGTCATCTAAAGTGTTCAGTTTGGTCTCTGAGGACACAAACCGGTTGTCAGCAATGTTCTGCAACAAGTCACTTCCTGCAAAAAACCCCAAATGGATCAATGAAGCCTTGCAGAAAACAGAATCTGATTCAAATCAAGGAAAAATATCTTTTTTTTTTTTTTTTAGAAAAGAACAGTATGAAACTGTAGGAATTGCACCTTTTGATTAGTCATCATATATAATCTTTTTATATTTTTGCCATTTATTAAAGGGATAGTTCATCCAAAAATGAAAATTACATAATCATTTATTCTCTCTCATATGGCTTTAATCCTTTGCGAGTTTCTTTCTTCACTAAAGAAGATATTTTAAAGAATGCTGGTGTTGTAGCTGGCACTTATTGACTTCCATAGTAGTAAAAATTATACTATGGAAGTAAATAGATGCCAGCTACCAGCATTCTTTAAAATATCTTCTTTTATGTCCCACAAAAGAAAGAAACTCAAACAGGATTTGAACAAGTAAAGGATGGATAAAGGATTTTTCATTTTTGGGGTGAAATATCCCTTTAATGTATGTACTTCTTGCTGTCGGAATTTACTTGATAGCGGTTCAAAGGGAGTGAAGTGCATGTTATGCGTTGAATATATGTTTTACATGCTCCAGATGCTGTTTTTAAGATTGAACCTGCAGTGAATGAACTTGAGTGTGATTCTTTCCTAATGATGATCCCTGCTGAGCTTAAACATTACAGAGAGCGTCTGGCCCAGTCAGAGCATGACATGCTCCAGAGCTCAGCTGTGTTTATCAGGAGGAGACCATGATCTTATGCCTTGCGGATGAGGCTGTTTTTGTTGTGTATAATGTCATCAACATTTTGTGTGGACTGCCTGAGACTTATTTTGTAACATGTTTGAATTGCGATCCTTCGGGCTGACTCAGAAATGAAAATGAAAAGTCTGAATGACTGAGTTTTTCCTTCCGAACATGATAAGCAAAATGTGCATGCTGCTGTTACCTATTAATTACTACAGTGTATTTGTTTGTTTTATGCACATCTCAGAGATATTGGGCCTTTTTTTTTAATTTACATAAAGCATTGTTTTCCAAAAAACAACATTTTCAAAAGACACTTTTAAATTTTTCTTTTGTCACTCTTTAA
Source organism: Danio kyathit (assembly GCA_903798195.1). Taxonomy (NCBI): domain Eukaryota; kingdom Metazoa; phylum Chordata; class Actinopteri; order Cypriniformes; family Danionidae; genus Danio; species Danio kyathit. Next base: position 16,902,633 of record LR812522.1, read on the forward strand.
AAGTTTAACTACACTTCATTATTAGTATTTTACACATTCATTCATTCATTCATTCATTCATTCATTCATTCATTCAATCATTCATTCATTCATTTTCCTTCGGCTTAGTCCCTGATTTATCACGGTTCGTTAGTTAGTTAGTTAGTTTTGTTTGTTTGTTTGGTTGATTAGTTAATTGGTTGGTTGGTTAGTTTGTTTTTGGCAACATGTTCAAGTTTCTTATTTAGAAAAAAAGAAATATGAGGAGAATATATTCGCCACAGCGGAATGAACCGCCAAATATTTTACACAATCAGTTCTAATTATTACTATTATTAAAATAATAGTTTTAAAATAAGAGTTTTCCTCTAGTAAATACATCTCCACTTCATCAGCACTTGTACACCATACTTCATAGTTTTATTCATCTCGATTTGTACTGAGGGATATGTCCATACTGAATTGATTGATTACATACAATCTCCTGATTATATAACTTGAATGAATGTAAAACGCTAATAAAATAAACACTAAATGTTAACTGGTATGAGGAACAAACACTCATCTGAACATGTCAATTGTGTTACATTTACATCTACATCTTCCAAAGTCCCTTTATGGTTATTGCGCTCATAAACATAAAATAGCTTGTGCTACATGTGGAATTTTTAAACCTATGTTTAATGATGCATTTAATGAATGAAGCATTAAGCCTTATCTCAGTAACCTGAAGATTTGTACAGAGTGATATGTCAATACTGTACATAAAATAATTATGTACAATATTTTATTTTACAATACAATTGATTTTTTTTTTCTGTCAGTTTTCAGTTTTTCAGTATGGAGAGATTCCTAAAATCCCCCCTGTAAAAACCGTAGACTAAACTGCCTAATAAATAAATAAATAAATACATAAATAAATAGAATAATAATAATAAATTAATTAATAAAAATACTAAAATAGAGAAACAAGATTTTAAACTCTGACTTCATCTAATGTTTTGATTTCTATGCTAGATAATTACACAAAGCTTAATTTGCTTCTTTAAATTTCTAGCATACAGATCAAAACATTAGAGTCGGGTTTAAAATTCTTGTTTTTCTATTTTTATTATTATTAATAGTTTTTTAGACAATTTAGTCTATGGGTTTTACAGAGGGGTTTTTGGGAATCTCTCCATTTGCTTCCTTAAATAAACAAAATATTTTACAAAACTTGTAATGCCAAAAAAGTTTTGCAATTCCTAATGCAGCCAATCAAACGTGGAAGTATGGCAACAACTAGTAGTTAATTTTTTAATCCTATTCTCCAGCAGTGTCTGTGCAAAATCAAAATTTACAGTGTTTTTATTTTGCTAGCACACATTGTTATTCTTATGGTAAACTATTAATCCATGCAGCTGAATCCACTGAAAAAATGTTTGTTTTGGTTATCTTCAATCAAAGCCTGAGCATTTGCTTCCAATCTTTCTTTGCTGATCTCAGTTTAAATTCTTAACTACGCCCCTCTTACCATTAGTTTGATATGACAGAATGATGTGCAAAAAGAAAGCCCCTGTACATCAACATACGACTCAGCAAATTCTGGATCATGCAGACTTTAAATTGAATGGTGAGCACTACTAGAATTATATATTGTGTGTTATATTCCAAGTCTTTTTAATCTTCAAATTTTGCCGAAAAATCTCTTTACATAATGCTTGTCTGTGATACAGTTTTGTCTTTATACTCTTAACTCCAGCATTTCTATGTAGTATTGTGCACAGAATGTTTAGAAGAGATGAGATCATACAGCACATTGTGAAGTGTGTAATGGCAGTGATTTCAACACATACTGTAAAAGCTCCTCATACAGCATGTGGACAGATGACCACAGTTTGTCTGAGCACCGAACAGATGGAAGAGAGAGAGCAGTGTGCCAACCCATCCTCTCCTCATGTGGTCACCAAAATTAATTCATGGCACAGAAATAGAATTTTAAACTAACTAACAAACTAATGTATCGATTGATTAGTAAATTAATTTAAATAATAAGTAAAATCTAGTGAAGTGGTGCTATTTTGGTAACATTTGATTTGTTTTTTCTTCAGAAAAAAACTGTGCTCTTTAAAATAAATGAGAAAATAAATGAAATATATGAATGAAAATAAATGTCATTTGATGCAGAAATAGAAGAGTAAACATATTCAAAATTAGTTCTAATTATACAAACCATTGAAAAAAAAGTTGTACATCTATTTCAGAACATTCATTCATTCATTTTAAACTGAAATGGTACTATTTCAGTAACTTTTAAATATTTAATGAAACAAGCCAAAAATAAAAAAAATTTTTTTTGTCATTTGTTTTATTAATAGTACACATATTTTAAAAAAAGCTGCTTTATATATGTATATTATCATCAAAAATCACGTTTTAAAACAAATACTTCAAAATCACCAATAGTTCTTGGTAACATTTGAAAAAAGTATAATAAATTAAATTAAAAGTAAAATAAAATAATAAATGAAAGGTTTTTAGTCCTTTATTCATATGGATATTGTATACAATATATTTATTCATACATTCATTCATTCATTTTCTTTTCGGCTTAGTGGAAACGAAATTATTATTAATAAAGAAATTATTATTATTACTAATCTTGGGTCGCCACAGCGGAATGAACTGCCAATTTATAAACTTAGTTTTGTTGGTTTGTTTGTTAGTTTTGTTTGTTTGTTGGCTGGTTCTTTGGTTGGTTGGTTGGTTAGTTTTGTTTGTTTGTTTGGTAGTTAGTTTGTTTTGTTTTATTTGTTAGATAATTAGTTAGTTTTGTTTGTTTGTTTGTCAGTTAGTCAGTTAGTTAGTTAATTAGTTAGTTAGTTAGTTTGTTTGTTTGTTTGTTAATTAGTTTTGTTTGTTCATTGGTTCTTTGGTTGGTTGGTTAGTTAGTTTTGTTTGTTAGTTAATAAGTTAGTTAGGTTTGTTTGTTTGTTTTGTTTGTTTGTTTGTTTGTTTGTTTGTTAATTCATTAGTTTTGTTTGTTGGTTGGTTCTGTGGTTGGTTGGTTAGTTTGGTTTGTTTGTCTGTCTGTCTGTCGGTCAGTCAGTCATTTAGTTAGTTTTGTTTGTTTGTTTGTTTGTTTGTTTTTGTGTTTGTTTGTTTGTCAGTCAGTCTGTTAGTTAGTTCTGTTTTTCTGTTAATTAGTTAGTTTTGTTTGTTGGTTGGTTCTTTGGTTGGTTGCTTAGTTAGGTTTGTTTGTTTGTTTGTTTGTTTGTTTGTTTGTTAGTCAGTCAGTCAGTCAATCAGTCAGTCAGTCAGTCAGTCAGTCAGTCAGTCAGTCAGTCAGTTAGTTAGTTAGTTAGTTTTGTTTGTTTGTTTGTTTGTTTGTCAGTCAATCAGTCAGTCAGTTATTTAGTTAGTTTGTTAGTTTTGTTTGTTTGTTTGTTTATTGTCAGTCAGTTAGTTTGTTTTGTTTATTTGTTTGTCAGTCAGTCTGTTAGTCTGTTAGTTTTGTTTTTGAATGTTTGTTAATTAATTAGTTTTGATTGTTTGTTACTTGGTTTTTTGGTTGGTTGGTTAGTTAGTTTTGTTTGTTTCTTAGTTAATTAGTTTA
>LR812522.1:16911206-17011206 GCA_903798195.1 Danio kyathit
AAAAACAGATAGAGCTTACAAATAAAGCAGCTACTTGATCTTGCCCAATAATACAGTATAGTGATACATTTTATAAATATTATTTCAATAGTTTACTAAATATAACAGAAAATTGTGTATGTAAATAAACAGAGTTTATTTATTTAATATCATTTTTGTGCTCTGTCTTGTTTTTGTTATGAGTTTAATTGGTTTTTGCTTTTTGCGCATTTTTTGTTTGTTTTCGAGTTTTGTGGTTTGTGTTTGTTTTTTGTTGTTTTTCCTAGTTTTATTTTAGGTTTGCATTGTTTATGCTTCATTTTATAGATTTTTTTTCATTATTGCATTGTTTTGCCTTTCATTGTTTTGTGGTTTTGTGCTTTGTTTTGGATGTTGGATGATATTTAGTCATTTTTATTTTTATTTAAGTTGACTTAATTTTTGTAATTATTATAGATCAGTTACTTCAAAATATCAAAGCAACGAGGTTAATCCATTTTTTAAGTTAAGTGAACTTATTAATTAAGTTTGTGCCTACACAAATGCTGGGTTCCACACAATCAATTTGTGTTGGGACAACATGAACGAATTAAGTTAACTATTAGTTTTTACAAATTTAAGTGGATTGAAGATAAAACAATTGAGTTGTCCCAAAGAAAACTAAAGAATTGTGTTGTTTGAGCTCATTTAAAATAAGTAGTTTGAGCAAACAGCATATTAGTGCCTAAAAATTAATTGGATCGTGGTTGTAGTATTTTGTGAATCTGTTTGATCTGCAATGTGTCTGCGATATTTGTGAAGCGTAAACATTTCATTTGTCTTTATTTTTTATTGTGGCTCTTTCTCATGGTAATATCCCGCTTGGCTCTAAGCACACACTCAGAAAGACCCTCCTCAACCCCGAGATGTACACTCTGTTGAAGTTTCTCACACTGCTGTGGCCTGGTCCGCACGTGACAGATGAAGCCTTCATTAAAGCAATTCACGCAATTACAGTTTTCTGACTTTCCTAACAAAACTTCCAGTAGAAAAAGGAAACATTCTTAAATCTCCACTATGGAGATTCACCCAAAAAATGAAAAATGCTGTCATCACATACTTGTTTTCTACTTGTTTCAAAGCTGTTCAAGTTACATTCTTCTGTTGAGGAACATAAAAGAATGTTGGAAACCAGTAGGCATTGAATTCCATAGTAGAAAACATACTATGAAAGTCAATGCCTACTGCTTTCCAACATTATTCAAAATATCTTCTTTTATGTTTAATTTAAAAAAAATGTAAGTAAAATGTAAGTAAACATTCATTTTTGGGTGAACTTTCCTTTTATATATCTATAAATATCGTATCTAATAGAGCTAGAAACAAACTTAAATACTAAAAACTAGGGCTGCATGGTAAAAAATATGTGATATGCGAAGTTGTTGAGTATTGTGATAATGATGGTGGTATGGAGAGACTCTGCTAATGATTGTAAACAATAAATGCTCTATATAAATGCACATTACTTACGATATAATATTTCCCTTAATTTTTATTAGCTGTTTTTAAATGATTTATGTAATAATATTGAAATTAACAGGTAAAATATATTTTTCCGATCTTATTAATTGTAGTTCAGACTAAAAAACAGGTCAAGGTGCAAACATTTAGTCTTTAAAACACTATGAATGAGTGAAATCCTTAGCAGATATTCTGACTCTGATTGACTGTTGTCATTTTCCTTTCTCGTCTCGACTCCTACCTATTTATTTTCAGCTCTGGGTTTGCCTTAGGGGTGCTCCAGCCAATAGCAGAACAGCTGGGGATAAAGATGGTAGGTCCAAATCTGATTGGTCAAATTTAGATAAACAACCAATGCATAAATTAAATGTAATTCATCACACTTCTAAGTGACTTCTGCCATTACTATTTATTTTCAGCTCTGGGTTCGCCTTTGGTCCGCTCCAGCCAATAGCAGAACAGCTGGGGAAATGTCAATAAAGATAGTAAGACCCTATTTAATTGGTCAAATTTAGGTAATCAATGCGTCACATTGCGATCAGACGTCTGCGATACGTATATTGCATATACTATTATTATGATTATGTTAATTTTGCGAAATATTGTGCACTAAAAACGTAGTTTGGCAACTAAGGAGTTGCTTGTGAAAGAGAATAACCACTTGTCAACACAAACAACAAGTGCGCCAAACCCACAAAAGGCAGCAGTGGGATGTGGTCAAAACAAAGCCATATGAATGAAGCCCTTTTGACTCTACGGTATGGTCTCTGTTCACTTTTTTTACAGTAGAAGGCCATTCATATGCAAATCATCTCATTTGCATATATGCTTCACAATTTATGCAGGGATTATGCTGAGATGAATACTAAAATAGACTGTTTTTTTTCTGGAAAAGCCTGTGGCAGAATTACTTAGAGAAAGCAAATCAGCATGATGATGAGTTATAATTTAGGCTATTGGGAATAAAGTCTAAAGCATTACATTTGGGGGACTTTTGTGAAAAAATGTTAATAAAAGGATTGACTCAGGCATTTTATGTCATGTGACACTTCTCTTTACACTGTTTATTCCTTTTTTTTTTTTTTTTTGCTTATCCAGGGTGGCCTTCATCCAATAACAAGGCCATTAGCCAAGCTGATCCAGAAAAGGGGCCTCAGCAACCCAACTGTCCTAGATTGAGATTTATCTTTTAGGACAGACGCTTGTGCCTTTAGTCCTTCGTCCAGCCAATCAGAGAGCGAGTAGCCGCCTGTGTCAGATTACTTCAGTTTGCTGACCTGCATCTCTCCTCCATCTCTGTTGATTCTGTCGCAGTATTGATGACTCAGCAGTAACTGAATCACAGGTTTCTTCTGATCGCAGAGAACAGGATGTGACTCAAAACATTGCGCTGAGCTGTTAAAAAAGTCTAAAGGTGACAACTATAATGAGAAGTATACTGTATATACACAGCAGTGGATGATCCAGTTGTTTGTTGTAGTGTGCTGCAGTTTTGTCATCGGGTGCTTTAGATTGTGTGATTATTAATGCAGAGTATTCTGATTGGTTTACCATGCTTTTTAAATTTGTCAGATCAAATTGATCAATATTTTTTTGATTTGTTATCAAAACTGGCTTAAATTTTGGTTTATATTTAGCATGATTTTTAGAACCATGTCTTTATTGTTAACGTTATGCTTTGAATGGGCAAAAAACTGACAAACAAGGAAAATTTACTTTAAAAAATCTTTAAAAAGTCTTAGTTATGCCAAAAGGTGGGTAGTTAAAAAAGATAAATTAATATTGTAATAATTATTATATAAAATGTGCATTATTGTATTAAAACTACTATTTATTATTATAAATAATATCTATATATCATTATAGTTTTGTTTGTAATGGGTTTTAAATACAACAAAAAATAAGGTCAAGAATTATTATTCTGGAGTCAGATCTGAATATCAGTAGTCATGTCAAAGCATAGTAAATAAATCAGCATACTATCATCTCTTATTAGATGCTTTGTTTCCAGTGAAGACTTAGAGAAACTTATTCATGCTTATATCACCAGCAGGGTGGATTACTGTAACGGCCTCCTCACAGGCCTTCCCAAAAACAAAGTCAGACAGTTGCAGCTCATCCAGAACGCTGCTGCCAGGATTCTGACCAGAAAAAGAACATCAGAGCACATCCCACCTGTCCTCAGGCCCTGGCTCCCAGTTACATTCAGAATAGATTTTAAAGTATTATTACTTGTCTATAAATCACTAAATGGCCTAGGACCTCAATGCATTACACTGAAAACAAACCTAACAGATCACTCAGATATTTAGGATCAAATAAATTAGAAATTCCAAGAGTTTATTCAAAGCAGGGTGAATCCGCCTTCAGCTACTACCCCTACTGCACTGCTACTGTAAAGCACTTTGAATTACCATTGTGTCTGAAATGTGCTATATAAATAAACTTACCTTGTCTTAATTATGACAAATAGCTAGCGGTAACATATGCTATTTAAAATGTCAAATTAAAATAATTTATATAAACTGGCTGAATAATAATAATAATAATAATAATTATTATTATTACATATAAATATATTTATTATTTAATATTAATCAAATTATACAATATATTTTGAGCCTGTAGTCTTGTTTTGTATCATTTGCTGTTCGTACTCACTATCTTTTGTCAGCAAAAATGGCTAAAGGCCAAATAAATAAAAAGCAATAACAAACCTGAGAGCCATTATGAAAATTGATGAGAAAAACAAAGAGATATAATTGAATTTTTTTATTCGTTTGTCTTGATTCAGCTAATTTGACCAGAATGTTAATAGCCTGAAATGGGGGACAACATCTGGTGCTTAATATATTCAGTCATAAATCATTATCGCCAGAGAAAATGTGTTTTCAAATGTGTCATTTAATGATTGCAATTGATATTGTATATGCAAATATCTCATTCAGACAGACTATATGTCACTCAACATTTATTCATTCATTAATTTTCCTTTAGCTTAGTCTCTATTTCAGAGTTCGCCACAGCGGAATTGGATGGCCAACTATTCCGGCATATGTTTTATGCAGTGGATGCGCTTCTAGCCGCCACCCAGTACTGGGAAACACCCATACACACTCTTCTTCACACACGCACTCATACACTATGGTCAGTTTAGTTCATATAATTCACTTATAACACATGTCTTTGGACTGTGGGGAAAACCGGAGCACCCAGAGGAAACCCACGTGAACATGGGAAGAACATGCAAACTCCACATAGAAATGCCAACTTGTCCAGCTTAGACTCGAACCAGCGACCTTCTTGCTGTAAGGCGACAGTGCTAACTATTGAGCCACCATACTGCCTGTCACTCAACATGTTTACCATAAAAACAAAGATGAATCTAAATGCTGTCTTTAATATCATTCTCTCATTTTAAAAGGCACAGATGACAGGGCTTTTTTCTTATAGATTCCTATATTTAAGAATAGCTAAAGGTCAAGCTGATTGCATGGCTGCAGGACGTGTGATTGACAGCTTCCATTTAAAACATTGTCACTGTCATTCTCTACTGCGACTGACCGGTTCAGGTTTTTCTGAAGGGCACTTGAGCTCATACTGTCCCCATAGCAGCCATCAGACACGCTGTGCACATTGTCTGAAATGCTGAAAATGTGCTAAATCTACTTCTCTGTGGCTGTTGAGGATGTCTTGCCTTTTTCTTAAGTCGGAAAATGTTAAAAGGCCATTGAGTTTCTTCACTATTCAGTGTCATTACTTTTCAACTGTAGTCAGGGGACACAGGATTTTTCATTTAACGCTCTATTATTCATAAATAACTTCACGTACTGTATATTTAATTCTGTTTGTTTTACTTGTTTTGTTTTGATTTTTTGTCTCTTTTTATTTAGCTTTACTGGATTTTTGTTTTGCTTTTCTTCAGTTTTGTTTTGCTTTGTTTTAATTTGATTTGCGATGCTTTCGTTTGACTTTATTGTGCTTCATTTGTGTCTTATTTTCTTTGCTTTGTTTGTTTTAGCTTTAACTTTTAACTTTTAACTTTTAGTTTTTATTTTTTGTTTTGCTTTCTTTCGCGATTTCTTTTCACTTGATTTCTTTGCCTGATCTGTTTTGCCTTTGTTTAGTTTCTTTTCTGTTTTGCATTTGTTTGCTTTGCTTTACTTAATTTTTGTTTGTTGCTTCGGTTTTGTTTAGCTTTTTGTTTTAATTTGATTTGCGATTATTTTGTTTTACTTTATTGTGCTTCATTTGTGTCTTATTTTCTTTGCTTTGTTTTAGCTTTAACTTTTAACTTTACTTTTATTTTTGCTTTGCTTCTTCATTTTGTTTTCCTTTCTTTTTTGTTTGGCATCTGTTTTGTTTTTGTTTGCTTCTGGTTACTTCATTTTTGTTTGTTGGTTCTGTTTTGATTTGATTTGCGATTATTTTGTTTTAGTTTATTGTGATTCATTTGTGTCTTATTTTCTTTGCTTTGTTTGTTTAGCTTTAACTTTGCTTTGCTTCATTTTGTTTTGCTTTCTTTTTCGTTTGCCATCTGTTTTGTTTTTGTTTATTTTCTTGCTTCTGTTTTGCTTTTGTTTGCTTCTGGTTTACTTCATTTTTTTGCTTCTGTTTTGTTTAGCTTTTTGGTTTTGATTTGCTTTGCTTTGTTTTGTTTTGTTTTGTTTTGTTTTGTTTTGTTTTGTTTTGTTTTGTTTTGTTTTGTTTTGTTTTGTTTTGTTTTGTTTTGTTTTGTTTTGTTTTGTTTTGTTTTGTTTTGTTTTGCTGTACTGTTTTGCTTTGCATTTACACTTTGATTTGTTTCACTTTTTTATTTTTGAATGTGTTTTTTGTTTTGTTTTGCTTGTTTGCCTTGATTTGCATTTATGTACTCTTTTGCAATGATTTTGCTTTTGTTTGTTTTGTCTCATGAGCCACCACATAATGTACGAGTAAATAAATAATAAAGAAAACAAAACAGAAAATTAGTTTTCTCCTGACCCATTTTAAGATCGCAAATTAATATAAAGTACTAAAGTATTTTCCCCCTATCTCTGTGTTATTTTTTCCCCTTATGTGACTAGTCTAAATGTGTGCTAAAATAGGGCCTTCTAAAAATAGTAACTTGTACATTTTTAAACAATATTCTGCTTTCAGTTCGTGTCTAAGCAACTGGCCACTACTGTAGATTTATCATCACCTAAAGCAACTTCCTTAACATCACAGAAAAGAAAAAAACATAGATTGTAGCATAACCAATGCTATTGTGTGTGTGATGTGCAGAAGAGCCTATCTCTATCATTAATGTCTAAAAATCTTGAGATATATCTTTAGCTCCAAAGATTCATGCACTCTTTCCCTCTCTGTTTAGCTGTATGACTCCGTCAAGGTTTCTGAGCTCATGAATTATGCAAAGAAAAGGCCATTTCCCTGACACAGCCTGCTACACAGCAGAATCACTCAGATAGCACTCTCTACCTACTAGCAGTTAACAACCAACGCTATCTCACTTCTCTGACACACTACACAACAGAAAACAGCATTATTCACAATTCTTACTTGGGTTTATTTTGTAAAAACTTTGCAGTCACTCATCCATCATAATCAGGGGAGCATTTTATGGGGATTGTTATTCCTGTGTTCATGGCATATTAAAAGGTCAAGAAGCACATTTTTCATGTTTCATTTTTCATGGTTGTGACTGTATATTTAATGTGTATATTCAGTGTTTAATGTAGCTGTTTATGAATCCTTAATTTAATTTTATTTTATTTTATTTTATTTTATTTTATTTTATTTTATTTTATTTTATTTTATACACTGTATGTGCAGTTTTTCATTTAATTTTTACTTTTCATAATAATTCTGTTTGTATTATATTAGTATTTAATTATTTTATTTTATTATTTTAGCTTTTCTTTTTGCTTGTTTTTGCTTTATTTTATTTTAAAATAATTAATCTTTTACTTTATTTCATTATTTGAACAGGATTGCATTTTCTATTCTATTGTTAACCATCTGAAAGGATGTGCTTTCGTGAATCTGAAAGGATTTCTGTTCTGTGCATGCAGAAAGCTGAACGATACACAAAGGGCTTTCTGGAGCAGGAAGAACAATTGTGTGTGTATTTTTTTTTAACCCTCCTCAGAGTATCCAGACAGCAGCCTGTGTAATTTTGTGCTTCAGCCATGTGTATTGCCATCCATATGCCAGTGCTGCGGGTGCTGCCATCACAGTGTCCCTGTCTCTTCCAGCTCAATGCCCTCTATCGCTATTTACATCTCATTTCTATGTACATCAGTGCTTAGCGTCCCTTCTTATAAATATCATCAGTTTGTGCTGTTTTTAATCATTGCCTTTTATATCTGTTTCCCTCTTTCAGTCTCACCGGCTAGTCGTGGATTCCCCCCTGCATGTTTGAATGGTCACATTGAGTGCGAATCACAAGGCCCAGTTGCTTTGACCTGGAGGGGAAGGATTTTGATGTAACGCAGCCTTGCCATGGATGGGAAGAGGAGCTGCTTGCTCTGTGGAGGAGCAATGAGGATGATGATGATGATGACGATGCTCAGTCACCTGACCTCTGCATTAGAAGTGCCTCTAGACTGTGAGTATTGCACAGCGAGCATTATTAAATATGATGTGATGTCAATGAACTGTAATAAATTCAGTATACTATATCAAATTATTTTTTTATTGTCTTGAAGAAGTCTACATTTATTTGATCAAAAATACAATAACAATGGTAATATTGTGAAATGTATATTTAAAATAACTTTATCATGTGGGTTATACCTGTGATTAGTAAAAACTGTCAAATTAAATAGTATTACTGTTTGAAATCAATGTTTTCTTAATGTATGTAGTTTAAAATGTTCCTGTGATTTAAAGTTGAATTATTAGCATCATTACTTCATTTTTTAGTGTCACATGACCCGTCAGAAATCATTGTAAAATAATCATTTACTGGTCTGTTAAATTATTATTGGTACTCAGTCATTAATAATGCTTCATATAGTTTTGCAAGAGATGTGATGTGTTACTTTTTAAGATTATTTCTTGAAAAAAGGTTTAAAATAACAGCATTTATATGAAATAGAATATTTTTTACACTATAAAAAGTTTAATTTCACTTGTGAACAATTTAACGCCCTTGATGAATATAAATAAATAACATTTTAATGGTACTTTTAAATAGTTTTGTTTGAATAGTATTTCGGGTGACACGGTGGCTCAGTGGTTAGCACAATCGCCTCACAGCAAGAAAGTAGCTGGTTCGAGCCTCGGCTGGGTCAGTTGGCAGTTTGTGTGGAGTTTCCCATGTCCGCGCTGGATTCCTCCAGGTGCTCCGGTTTCCCGCACAATCCAAAGACATGCACTATAGGTGAATTGGGTAAGCTTTATTGTCCGTAGTGTAAGTGTGTGAATGAGAGTGTATGGATGTTTCCCAGTGATGGATTGCAGCTGGAAGGGCATCCGCTGCGTGAAACATGTGCTGGATAAGTTTGCGGTTCATTCCGCTGTGGCGACCCCTGATTAATAAAGGGACTAAGCCGAAGGAAAATAAATTAATGAATAATATTTTTTTTCATGAAAGTGCCTTACTTATAACTAGGGCCAGACGGAATCTGCGGACGTTTTTTGCTATTTCTGCGGAGAATTTTGGTAAAAATCTGCAGATTTCTGCGGAATTATTTTAGGAGTATCATAACTAAAACCTCAAAATGTGAAATAAAAAATAATATTTTTTTAACTTTTATTTAATGTTTAAAATGCAAATCCAATTAGATTAACAGTAAATAGTTAACTGTAAGTAAATAAACAGAATTAATGATGGGCTAAAAATCTGCGGAAAATCTGCGAAAAATCTGCGGAATTCTGCGCGCGCAGATTCCGTGTGGGCCTACTTATAACTATTAATAATTATAATATAATGAAAAATGTTTCATAAGCTGCAGATCATAATATTAGAATGATTTCTGAAGGATCATGTGACACTAAAGCCTGGAGTAATAATGGTGTAAATTCTATTTTGTTTCACAGGAATATTTACTATTTTAAACTACTTTCAATAAGAAAGCATTTATTTTAAACTGTAATAATATTTCATAAGTATTTCAACAGTTTTTACCATATTGTTGATCAAATAAATGCATTCTTTGTGAGTAGTAAATGCTTCTTTTTAAAACATTTAAAAATCTTACTTATCTCCAACTTTTAACCAGAATAATGTAGATTTAATTTCCCATACATGGGACAACAACAACAAAAGGATTTACTACCTAGGCCTTGTGTCCTGGAAGTTTTTAGACTAAAATATTTATTGAAGTCCAGGTTATTTCAGGCACATTAAATTCATATAAACTCATTTTTACAATTGAAGTGCAGCATAGTATGTTGTTATTTGAGTTCTTGCAGTGTGTCTGCTCTCTAGAGGAAAGCTTCACATTTACATACTGACTGTGTGTGAAGTCAGCACTAGGACTGTGTAAGCAGAATATGCAAGGACTTTTAGAGAGCATTGGTCACACTTCAACCTCCATCTTTCTATTTCTGTGGCTGTGATAATCAATTCTATAAATATATATGAGATACACTCATCATTTGGGGATCAGCAGCTACAAAAGATTATGATCAGCAAAGAAAATCTATACTTTTATTCAGCAAAGGTAATGATTATAAAAATGATTATGATTAATGTAAAAAGATTTAGAATGTTAACAAGTTGTTATATTTCAAACGTTTTTGTACATTAAAAATCCATTAAAATTGGCTTTAGTGTTAAACCGCATAACTGTTTTCAACATTGATAGTAGTAAGAGTGGTTTCTTTAGTGAAAAATTGGCATATTAGAATGGGTTAGGAGGATGATGTCACAACAAAGACTAGAAAATGATAAATCAAGATCAAATAAATTGAAGTAAAAAGTAAAAAAAAACACATGAAACACACTTGAAACATGCATGAAACACATGTGAACTGTAGAACACATGACGCACATGTGAAACACACATGAAACACACTTGAAATGCACATGAATCACACTTGAAACATGTGAAATGAAAAACACATGAAGCACATGTCAAACACTGAAAACACATGTGAAACACCTGAAACGCACATGAAACTTGAGACATGCATGAAACACATGTGAACTGTAGAAAACATGAAACATGTGAACTGTAGAACACATGAAGCAAATGTGAAGTACATGAATGTGTTTCTTGAATGTCAAGCTGCTTTGACACAATCTACATTGTATGTATGTATCTACAAGCGCTATACAAATAAAGGTGAATTGAATTGAATTGCACTTGAAATGCACATGAATCACACTTGACACGTGAAATGTAAAACACATGAAGCACATGTCAAACACTGAAAACACATGTGAAACACTTGAAACGCACATGAAGCACACTTGAAACATGCATGAAACACATGTGAACTGTAGAACACATGTGAAACGCACATGAAGCACACTTGAAACATGCATGAAACACGTGAACTGTAGAACACATGAAGCACATGTGAATAGCACATGAAACACACTTGAAACATGCATGAAACACATGTGAACTGTAGAACACATGAAGCGCATGTGAAGCGCACATGAAACACACTTGAAACATGCATGAAACACATGTGAACTGTAGAACACATGAAGCACATGTGAAACACACATGAAACACACTTGAAACATGCATGAAACACGTGAACTGTAGAACACATGAAGCACATGTGAAACATGCATGAAACATGTGAAATGTAAAAATCTTGAAGCACATGTGAAACAATCAAAACACAAATGAAATGCACGTGAAACGTGAAATGTAAAACATGTAGCACATGTGAAACATACATGAAACACACATTAAACGTTCTTGAAACACATGTGAGACACACAAAAACACGTGAAATGCAAAATACACGAAGCACAAATTAAACACTTGAAACACACATGAAACGCACATGAAACGTGAAATGTAAAACACACAAAGCACATGTGAAACACTGGAAACAAACATGAAACATACTTAAAACACAAATGAGACACAACTGAATTAAAAACACATGAAAACACTGGAAACGGGAAATGTAAAACCCATGAAATACTCTTGAAATAAGCATGAAACACATGCACAATTTAAAACACACGAAACACACTTGAAACACACAGTAAATGTTTGGTTTTGGAATATTTTCATGTGAAAAGAATTATGAATGAACTTGTTTCATTTCACATTTTAACATGTGAAGCTCATGCGATGCTCATGTCTCTTGTGTGGCACACATGCAAATATATAATCACTGATACTAATGACAGAGCCTGCCTTCACAAACTGCAAGTTCACTGATAAGGAGTTGTGACTGGATGGTAATATTATGGAAATGGAAATACATCAGGATATCTGATAGCAAGAATATTGATGCTCAAACACATATGTAAAGAGTCTTTTTTATCGTAAAGTCCTAAATCTTTGCAGTCTATATTGCATGCAGCACATGTCAGGGTACAGCAATCAGTCATTGACAAACAATCAGCATCATCCAAACTGCATTAGTAGAATGAAAAGCATGAGAGTTGCATGGTGGGTAACGAGTGCCCAACACACCTCCGGAAGTTTCTCTGAGGGAACGTGACTTTGTTTAATCTTCTCTTCTCTCTTCTTCCTTCACACTAATTTGAACTCTTTTACTCTCTCGCTCATGTATTTCCTGTTTCATTTGGACAAAAAAAGCTAAAGTTCTGGAGGGATGTAAGTCTGGGCAATTTTGCTGTGAACTCTTTTGTGAATTAGATTTAATTTTAGTTTTTTCTGTTTCTGTTTGAAGTGTTTATGCTTTTGGAATGCATTTAACATGTCTTATCCTTTATTAAGCATTATATTACCAAAATAGAAAGCTTTATGTACATTATTATAGACGTCTGTGTTGCTTGCTGCATGCTCTTTGGTTGTTTGTCTCTCCGGGTTTTGTTACAGTGATAAACTAAAGCTGGGTACTTTTATATTTTTAGATATTTTTTTTTGCAGAATCAGTTTCTGCAAAGGTGCTTCATCTGTTCTGGTTTTTGCCGCCAAGGTGTGTGTGTGTGTGTGAGTGAATTAGAGATGCTTGTTTCACACTGGTTTCTGTGCTTCAGTGCCTCAGCCTCCAACAATAACTAATCAGTCCCCCAAGGATTATATCATCGACCCTCGGGAGAACATCAATATCTTCTGCGAGGCGAAAGGAAAGCCTCATCCCAGGTGGGTGTCACTTTGAGTCAGTGTGGTTATTGTAGATTCCAATGCTGTGGACGGATTGATGGTTAACAGCTACAGTACTAAACACAACATTAGACATTATGCACGTCTTTATATGGTTAGTTCACACAAATATGGAAAGTTTTGTCCTCAGTTTGTCGATATCAAAGCTTCACTCACTGCAAGAACCTTATTTTGCTTAAGAATTACAAAACAACCAGGGTAGGGTTGCACCAGCTGATCGTGAGTTCTTTCTTAAACTGTATTATAAAGTCCACACTAGGGGCTTAGTAACTACTAGCTAGTTTGTAACTAAATTTGTTCTCACTTCGGTTGCACCACATGTTCTTAGGGAAAACCATAGTTAGTAGGTTGTAAGCTCTTCGTAAAGTCATGCGTACGACATAATTGAATGACGTAATATTCAATAAAAGCGTTTAAATTGTTCTTCAACTAATGCATCTATATATAACTGTCCTATAAAAATACAATTATCAATTACATTTTTATTGCATGCTTAGTCTACATTCCTACTCTCAACATGGTCATGAGCTTTGGGTCATGACAGAAAGGACAAGATCTCGGATACAAGTGGCCGAAATGAGTTTTCATTCACACGGGGCGTCAGCTTCAACGCTTCCCATTCACTTTGAATGGGTGACGTCAGGCGTTGCCGAACTGCATTCGATCTGTCGGCGCCACTTCAGAGGCGTTGCTTGCTGCTGAAGTTGGGACTTGCTCAACTTTTCAAGCGCAGACAAAAGCGTCAGCCAATCAGATCGCTGTATGTAAATACACCAGCTCAGACAGTGGCCTATTGCTGACTAATTTCATTGGCTGACGCTGCTATGACGATCGCGTTAGCCCCAATTTCAGACACGCCCTCTGTCAAGCGTTGACGCTGAAGCCCCGTGTGAATGGGGCGTTATGGATAGGGTGAGGAGCTCTGACACTCGGGAGGAGCTCGGAGTAGAGCCGCTGCTCCTCCACATTGAGAGAAGTCAGCTGAGGTGGCTCTGGCATCTGTTTCGGATGCCTCCTGGACGCCTACCTAGGGAGGTGTTCCAGGCATGTCCCACCGGGAGGAGGCCTCTGGGAAGACCCAGGACACTCTGGAGGGACTATGTCTCTCGGCTGGCCTGGGAACACCTCAGGATCCCCCTGAAGGAGCTGGAGGAAGTGTCTGGGAAGTCTGGGGTTCTCTCCTAAGACTGCTGCCCCCGCGACCCGGCCCTGGAAAAGCGGCAGAAAATAAATGAATGAATGAATTTTTATTGCACATAACATTACAGTCAATAACAGACGACGCACACATCTGCATCGCAAACTGTGAATGCACACAAAGTAATCAAAACATATTAAACTTGAATTTATTTATATCCTACTTATGAAAGAGAAAAGAGCAGGAAGAAAAACTCATACAGTCATGAAGTATGCCCCCATACAGTCATGAAGAAATTCTCGTTTTAATTGATGAATACAATTAACACAAAACACTCCTTGATAGAAACTTAAACTCTTCTTTCACAAACCGAAAAAAAATGCAAGATTTGGGAGAAAAATAAGGCTGTGAGAGAAAGACAATTCTTCGTTATCATCTCCAGCTCTTTAATGTAAACTAATCTCACCGTCATCTCTTTTACGTTATACATGGGTGGAGGCTGCCGTAAATATTTAGTCAGAAAGTAGCGTTACGTTTAAACTATGTCCAGTGGTGCAACACAAAAATATTTTGTAATGTGTAAGTTGTAACTCAGTGTCCTTTCAAAAACTATCATAATGCGACTTGTGAACTGAATCTTGTGTATTCATACCAAAGTTTTGTGTGATGAACAGACTGAAATTTATTTACTTCTGATTATTGTACTTCTGACACATTTATCATTTGACTTTAGATGACTTTATATGTAGCACAAAAGTCATATTCACACCACTTTTATATTGCTTTATAATGCTTTTTTTTTTAAATCACCACTTTACTTTGTATGTAAAAGAGCAGCTTGGACATTTAGCCAAATATATCTTTTCAGGTTTCACTTAAAAATAAGAAAATACATATTTAAGATGTGAATGATATTTTATGGTTGGGGATAAATTTCCTTTTACGAATCAACATGATTGACAAAGATGGATTGAATAATGAATGTTTCAATTTAGGGCTGCATTATATTGGAAAAATCGGACATTGTGATATTTTGTTTTACTGCGATATATATTCTGTTATGAATATATTTTCACTAAGATGATTTGAATTGCTTTATTTGAAAAGATTTCTTGAATTTAGATTGATTGAGATTATCCTTTTCTATGCAGTGCATTTGCATAAAATGTAATAAATTACTAGCATATGTAAATACGACAGAGTAAAATAAAAGTGAAATAAACAGTGCTTTATGGTTTTCTGGGGAGTCGAACAGTATCCAAAGGCAAAAATTGCACAATTAAATGTAAAATAACATGATCATCATTGTATAAATATTTTTATGCAATGATATAAAACTTATATTTAATAATATCCCTGTCTTTTAATCCTGCAGTGTGACTATTGCAGATACACACATTGCGATAACGATGCTCAAACGATATATCGTGCAGCACTATTACAATTGTTATCATTATGTTTGTGTTTATGATTATTTTTTATCTATTTTTGGGGGGTGGGTTGACAATGTAAACTTCTACCAAACAAATTCTAGAATTTGGAAATGAGCAGCTTGGACATACAGCCAAATATCTTATTTTGTGTTTTACCTGCACTGTTCCTTTAAGGAATCAGCTTGATCATCTATGTTGTTTTTAACATCATAATTGTGTGTATGAGGATTTTGTATCTTCTATTGTTTTTTGTTTTGTTTTTTTGTTTTAATATTTAAAATATATTTAGCAAGTGTTTGTTTGTTTGAAAAAGAGCATACAATTAAATTCATATTTTTTTGTTTGGAAAAAGAAGCTTTGGATATTCAACAAAATACATATCGACTGCACATATACATTTGTACTTATGTTCATATCTATCTGCATACTTCTGATTATTAATAGCAACCTGTACATATAGTCATCTATTGTAAATCTCTGTTCATAGTTAATACAACCTGTATATAATGTTCATAGTACATCCATCTGTAAGTATCACCATAGTTTATCTATAATTGCACTTTATAACTTAACTATATCCTGCACTTGCTGCTTTTGCATTTCTGGCTAGACCTAAACTGCATTTCGTTGTGCAGTACTTGTACTTGTACATGTGTAATGACAATAAAGATTAATCTAATCTAATCTAATCTAAAAATATCTGATGATATATGATATTTTATGTGATATTAATATATCACATAATAATTAAAATAATAATGTTAAAAATAAAGATCTAAATGAAATGCAAGCAACCAAATGGATCAATTTATGTTGTTATAAATAAAAGCATTGATCGTAACATCACTCTGTGCCTACATACTCTCCTAATTGATTTCCTATTTTCATCCTAGCTTTTCATGGACACGTAACGGCACGCATTTTGATGTGGAAAAGGATCCCAAAGTTGTCATGATGCCCGGCACAGGCAATCTAGTCATTGACATCAGCGGAGAGAAGGCTGAGGTTTATGAGGGTGTTTATCAGTGCATCGCCCGCAATGAGCACGGCTCTGCTGTGTCCAATAACATCGTCATCCGTCAATCAAGTAAGCCAGACACAACTAACCACACAACATATTGCCACAGGAGTATTTTGGTGATGTTTGTGCAGTCACCTCCCATCCTTTTTTTAAACTGAAAGCTCAATTCTGTTTCATAGGGTCCCCCTTGTGGTCAAAAGAGAAAAACGAACCAATCACAGTGCAGAGAGGAACGTCTCTAATACTGCAGTGCAGACCCCCAGCTGGCCTGCCTCCTCCTATCATCTTCTGGATGGATAACAGTAAGGAAATATCACATTTATAAACTTTCCTTGTGATAATAGCACACTAGAAGGCACATTAGCGCTGGCAGCAACTGAAATGCACATTTGCTTATGTTTTCATATACTTTACATGGCAACCCAAGTATGTAAATCAACTGGAGCTCATTGTTATTACACTGCCTCCTTTTTTGGCGAATACTGACCTTATATGCTCTCAATAATCACAGCAAAAATGCACAAATCTAACAAATACAATGTTTGTCAGATTTCCAGAGACTTCCCCAGAACAGTCGTGTGTCGCAGGCTTTAAACGGAGACCTGTATTTCTCCAACGTGATCATGGAAGACACCAGAAACGACTACATCTGCTACGCCCGCTTCCCACACACTCAGACTATCCAACAGAAACAGCCCATCACCGTCAAAGTACTGGACAGTAAGTGTTGTTAGATTGCTGCTACAAATAGAGGCACTCACTTCAAACAGGTATCTACAGGATGTTTATCAGATTCTTTATGTTGAATTAAAAGTATTTTCAGAGTTAAACATGTTCTGGTGTTATTATGCATATCAGTCGCTAAAATTTGAACTGTTAAATCGTAATATGCAGATTCATTTATCAAATCAGTCACAAATAGTTGGATGTATTTATGCACTACCTGACAAAAGTCTTGTCGCCTATCCAAGTTTTAGGAATAACTTAATATAAACTTGACTTCTAGTTGATTATTTGGTATCAGAAGTGGCTAATATGAAAGGCAAAGGCCTCTAGATTATGCTTATTTTACCAAAATAAAATATGATCATGCCTAGATTTTTAATTATTTAAGTAGGACAGTAAGGTCTGACTTTTCTTAGACAAGTATTGTCACTTATAATAATGTACAGTACAGAATATAAAGTGATGGAGCAGTGGATAAATAAGTAATATTGTGTATGACTCTCATGAGCTTGGAGGACTGCACCCATACATCTCTGCAATGACTCAAATAACTTCAAGTCATCTGGAATGGCAAAGAAAGTCCTTGCAGGACTCCCAGAGTTTATCAAGATTCTTTGGATTGATCTTCAATGCCTCCTCCTTCATCTTACCCCAGACATGCTCAATAATGTTCATGTCTGGTGACTGGGCTGGCCAATCTTGGAGCACCTTGACCTTCTTTGCTTTCAGGAACTTTGATATGGAGGCTGAAGTATGAGAAGGAGCGCTATCCTGCTGAAGAATTTGCCCTGTCCTGTGGTTAGTAAGGTGATGGGCAGCACAAATATCTTGATACCTCAGGCTGTCGATGTTGCCATCCACGCTGCAGATCTCTCGCATGCCCCCATGCTGAATGTAACCCCAAATTATGATTTTTCCTTCACCTAACTTGACTGATTTCTGTGAGACTCTTGGGTCCATGCAGGTTCCAATAGGATGATTAGGATGCAGTTCAACAAATGATTCATCAGAAAAATCTGCCTTCTGCCACTTTTCCAAGTGAAGGTATTATTTGTTGCTCTTACAACTGGGATCAATGACAAGACTTTTGTCAGGTAGTGTACTCACTTCAAGAAAGTCCTTAAGTGAAGACAATTTTATGATAAGAATTTGCTTTATTGTGGCATATGTGAAGTAATAATCAAAATGCTACAAAATGTACAATTCTGTGCATTTCTAATTGTTTTATATAAATTTTATTTTGTTTAATCTATTTAAAATAGTCTATATACATTGTGTTAAAGTAATTGTATGAAAAAACATTGATTTGACAGCCCATGAAAATTATAATCAATAAATATCAGCATTATGGCTTTGTTTTTTAATGCTTCTTCAGTTTTTCCTGTTTTTTCCCCCCAGACCCATAAATGTCAAATCATTGCATGCTCATTATTTTTTGTTGTATTCCAGTTGAAGCTATGAATGACACTGTGTTGGCAGCTTTTTTGAATGGCTCAGATTTTTGGGGTGGTGAGTGCTAGCAGAACTTCTCCAAGTGAACCCAGCCTTCATTTTCTCCCATCCCGTGTGTTTCTACCTAACCAGGAAATAATAGCTCATTTCCTAATATACTATATCACTTACAGTACATAATCACAAAAAAATAACCCACTTCTGTAGAATCCCAACACTGATCCCAAACAACTTCTCACATTGCACTGCATTTGGTATTAATCTTCATTTCATTACATCATTTTTAATGATTTTGTCAGAACTGACTGACAAAAGGACTGAAGCCAACACTACAGGAGTTGACTATCATCATTGACTTTTTTTGTTTTGTTTTATATAAGATTGCTGTCAGTCCTTTCTTCTTTTTTAAATTAATGTTTAGTGTCTTTAACCTTCTAATGATCTGCTGTTTACTAATCTTTCTTCTTTTTTTGTTTCTGAATACATGTTTTAGTGTTGCATAATACAATCTACTTGGCCAAAAGCATCATTATACAGTATAAGCAAATAAGTTTATTGCTGTAATTAATCAGTCTTTTCAGTATTTTGCAAGTGCAATGATTCTTGAGATAAAAAAAAAAAAAGAAAAATCTTTACGTATTCCACAGCAAAAAACAAGAATTGAAGCAACGTTTTATGAAAACCTGTGACAAAATCATTTTAAGCTGCAAATATATATATAAAAAAGCTCCTGCAAAATCCTGGAGAGACTAATTAATGTTATTGGCTTGTTTGATAACAGTCTGATCAAACTGACTGATGCTGTGTTTAGTTTTATTATTTCTGCACATTGAAAGAGTAATTCTATGGACATATGTTTGGGATGACAATGGCAAGATTCACATTGGGACTCACATTGAGAAAGACTTCATTTACACTTGAAGTCACCACTAGTTTAATTGTTCCCATTGAAAGTCTTGAGATGTGTAGACAGTGGACATCTCAGGCCAGGGTTGCCAGGTCCAAGAAAATGTTTCAGCCTAATGACAACTCAAAACTTAGCCAAAGGAATCATTTTTGTCCAACCAGACTCAATTGATGTATTCCCATTAAGGAAAAGGTTTACCATCTTCTCTAATACTTTATAATACACACTTGTAGATACAGTATACGTGTTAAAGTACTGACTGACTTGTCAGACACCAAACAACACTTCTAAGTACAATTTGCACTTGTTTTGTTCTTATAACATGTGATGTGCTGTCAGACGGTTTTACTTGCACACTTTCATGCATTCTGGGATCAATATCCATTAACAAACGATTCAGTTTAAATTTTTTACTTGTAAGAAAGAAACATTTCGGTGGCCAAATTGTGCAGGGAAAACCCCAACACTGGCAACACTGTTTCAGAGTCATACAGTGGATATGCTCTAATAACTAATAAAGGATCTTGGTCACAAATAAATGAAAATCTTGATGTAATAAACTTTCAGACATCGTTTATGGTTGTCAAATCAATGCCGTGATTAATGCACACCATAAACAAGGTGAAATGGTTACTATCTGAACCACTATGTAAGATAATGTGCAAAAATTAAGCCTCATTTTAATTTATTAGCCCAATGAATCTTTCCATGGTTGTCCTGGAATATGTCCATGTGATACTGTACATGTTTCAATGTCAGTTGTTTTTGTTTTTGGCCAGGCAGTGTATATGCAACACAGTATTACTGTGAAATATCTCATTTCAATTATATTTAGGATCCTTCCATTCACTTTGAAAGGCTTGTCCATTGAAAAGAAGCAATGGAAGGATTGAATTCTCTGTCATTTAGTATGAGGTTCACTTGATCCAAGACATGAGGGTGATTTTTAGCAAGGCTTGACTTAAATTAATAGATTTTCCAACTATTTGTTCATGTATTTTTGAACTTTATGCTGTCAAATTTGATCAACCATATTCTAATTATACTGTCTTGATTCATAAAACTTGTTCATGTGTGGTTTTACACACCCAAACAGAATCCTTTCCCCTACTATGAGTGCTGAGGTAATAAATGTCTGGTTATAAGACGTGTCTGTCTGATTGTAGACAGTCCATCTGGGGAGAGAGTGCCCTCTTTTCTGCATCCACCAGGAACGGAAAGTACCAGCATGGTCTTGAAAGGAGACACGCTGGAACTGGAATGCATTGCCGATGGCCTGTAAGTAGCAGGAAGTGGAATACAGGTTTAAAGATGGCTATTGTTCAAGTGCTTGTTCAAACTACTTATTTAAAATTAATTGAATTAGTTGAAACAACACAATTCTGAGATTTTGGACAACCTAATAGTTTTATATTCAGTCCAACAAAATTTGTTAAGTTAGCTTACTCTATTTATGTTGGGACAGCATGAATGAATTGTGTAGAACACTGCATTTTTTACAGTGTAGGATATTGTTGTGTCTATTTCTGATTATATTAAAGGATTTGCATAAAAATATTTGACTTTTTTTGTGTGTTTTCCAGTCCAACGCCAAATATCTCCTGGACTAAGGTGAACGGGGAGCTGCCAAGTGGGCGTTTTTCATTTGACAATTTTCAGAAAACTCTGAAGATAAAAGAGGTGACAGAAGCAGACGGGGGAGATTACCGATGTTTAGCCAAGAATCGCATGGGGAGCAGCCAACACACCATCACCGTAGTGGTCAGAGGTCTGTCACAGGACGTCTTTTCATGTGTCACATCTCAAAAACCCTGTTTAGTCACATCATTCACTTGACCCCAGGACACCATCCTGTACTGTTCATGGATTTGTGCTCATCTGAAAGATCTTTTGTGTTTGCTGATGGTCAGAAAGTATCCCTGGGTTTATCAAATATAACTAAAATATTCATTATAAAACACAGTGGGGAACATAAGTATTGAACACGTCACCATTCTTCTCAGAAAACTTATTTCTAAAGGTTGATTTGAAATTTTCACCAGATGTTGTTAGCAACCAAATGAATCCATATATGCAAGGAAAACAAATCTATTTAGTTTACAAATGAAGTTATGCATAATAAAATGATGCAGAGAAAAAGTATTGAACACATGAAGAAAGGGCGGTGTAGAAAGACAGCTCTCAGTTATTCAGCAACCCTCTGTCCTTTGTCATTGTAAATTAATATTAGCTGCTTTAGTCCAACATCTACGTTAGCAGGATAATGAAGATGAATCCCGGGTGGACATTTCAGCAATGATCCAAAACACAGCCTAGGAAACTCTCAAATGCTTTCAAAGAAAGAAAATCAAGCTGTAGAATCCAATAGAAAATACAAATGAAAGATCAGATTTGATAGACGAGAACCACAGAACCATCAAGATTTTTACACTCTGTTGAAGTCTGTGAAAACATCACACCAGAGCAATGCATGTGACTTCATTCTCCATATGAGAGGCTTCCTAATTCAAATTGTAATGTTAAATTTTTCAGATTTTTATTGTACATTTCCAAAAATGTAATTATAGATTTTTAGATTTTGTCAGTCTGATTTTGAACTTTGTCCACAGCGGCTCCCTTTTGGATCAGTGCCCCTCAGAACCTCATCCTGGCCCCAAAAGAGACTGGAAACCTCACTTGCGATGTGGATGGAAACCCGAAACCCGCAATTACATGGTCTGTCAATGGAAATCCCATTGAAAGTATGTATTACCTACTCTACATTTATATTTCTGGTTTCAGTATTAACTACTATTTTAAATTGGTACAATTTTATACTAATATCTAGTAAAAATTCTGATTTATTTTAGTGAATTAGTGTGTTTGTACAGTACATATAAAAAACAACAATTCAGTGGACAACAATTATATGGAATGTTTTTATAGCATAATATTCATTTTTACCACTACCACTTGCATTATTTTTAATTTAATTTAATTTAATTTAATTTAATTTAATTTAATTTAATTTAATTTAATTTAATTTAATTTAATTTAATTTAACTTAATTTTATTTTATTTAAACAATGCCTTGTCATCTGTTTTTTTGTATGAGCGAAAAATATTTATCTGAATAAATTGGAAATTACATAATCGGATATATTTAAACACGTCCCCCTTTTTAGTTAGTACCTCATAGCTAACTATTTTTCATTTATTTATTCACTGATTTGTTGACAGGCTCTCATAATGAACCAAGCCGCAAAGTGTCAGACGGCGTGATCACCCTCAGTGATGTTCAGACGGGCTCAAGCGCCGTTTACCAGTGCAACGCCTCTAATGATTACGGTTACCTGCTGGCCAATGCCTTTGTCAGTGTACTAGGTTAGTTTTACACATCTGCTTTATTCTGTTCTGTATTTATAACTGTTAAACATGGCACATTCATCATATTACATTACATTTCAGCTGAACCACCAAGAGTGCTGACGTCTCTAAATCACGAATACTCAGTCATCAGTAACAGCAGAGCTCTGTTAGACTGTGCTTCTTTTGGTTCGCCTCTTCCAAAAATCACATGGTAAGACTGGTTTAATGCTGTGCATTTGTTTGTTCTAAAGCTCTGTTTCCACATGGTATGAACATATTTTTTTCTGATCAAAGGTTGACACACAGTATTACACATTATTGTTTCCTCCTGTTGTTAAGATGAACTCAAAGGCATCTCTTGTATTCAGTTTCTCAAGACTCCTTATTATTTTGTCACGCTCCACATGACTTTTATGGGAGTATTTACTGTGCACAAGTACTTTTGAGTGAACAAACCATGCTACACAGTGGAAACCAAAAGCAAACATTGCTATGATTTTTGATTGTATTCTGTGTGTTTTGGTACAACAAAGCATGACTACATATTTTGGTGTATTTTGATGGTCAGTAGGAAGAAAGAAAGTGGTATTTTATGACAGTTTGAACCTCTGGGAGTCATCAAAAGTGGCTCAAAGCATTTTTGAATATGTTATGCCTGTATTTAGTTTGTGAATTGATGAAAATTCATGTTAATACCAGGTGTAAACCTATCCATCAAGGTTAACTGTGTGGGGGCTGTGTGTCTGTGATCTGCAGGTTTAAAGACAGTCAGAGCATACTGAACAGTGACTTGTACCACATTCATAAGAACGGTACTTTAGAGATCAATGTAGCTCAGCCACAAAACAGCGGCAAGTACACTTGTATAGCATCAAACAATCTTGGCAACAAAGAGAATCACGTCCACCTGCGAGTGAAAGGTGAGTGAAAGTTAAATTGAATTTATTTATCAAACAGGTCTATTTGTGACCTGCTAAATGAATGAATAATAGGTAGAGAACGCTGGATAAAAGATTGTTCTTATTTTCTGTTTCTCCACAGAGCCTACACGGATCCTCAGACAGCCGGAGTATAAAGAGGTTCAGAGGAACAGCATAGCTGTGTTCGAGTGTAAGGTCAAACATGATCCCACTCTCTTCCCTTCCATGATATGGCTAAAAGACAACGGAGAGCTTCCTGATGACCCTCGGTATGACCTGGAATCAGTGCTGTGATCAGTGATCAAATATAAGCACTTTCTGAAGCAGAGCACACTATAGATTACTTTTATTTCCATATATTGTTTTGTATTGTTTATATTTTTTTATACAGCCATGTAAAAACAGAGAGCGCAGTTTTTGGTAAAACTGTTTGTTTGTTTGTCATATTGTGTGAACTACTGATGACATTTTTTTCCAATGTAATTTTTTTCCATCATTAGTTTATTTTTCTATATATATGTGGACATTTTTACATATATTTGTATACATATTTTTTATTAAATCCAAATATCCAAGTCCAAGTATTAAATCCACAGTATTTATAGACTGTAAAACCCAAAAAGTTAAAGTAACTCAAACCATTTGAGGAAACTGATTGCAGCAAACTATTTAGGTTAAAAAACTAATCCTAATGAGTACTGTGAACTTAAAACGGAGCAATTTGAGCACAGTAAAACCCAATAAACGAAGATAACTCAAACCAACTGAGTACTGTAAAACCCAATAAGTTAAGGCAACTCAAACCGTTTGAGGAAACCGATTGCGACAAACCATTTGAGTTAAAAAACTAATCCATATGAGTACTGTGAACTTACTCCATTTAAGTTGAAGTAATGAGGTATTTAATTAACTCATTACATTCAACAAAACTCTTTTCTAATGAGTAGAATTCACTTTCAGTCAATTTTGAGTTAACTGCACTCATTTCATTTGATAAAGTGGACTGTTTGGTTTTACAGTGTAGATCTTATCGTAGCAAACGTGATACTTTGTTTGTATTCAAACTTTGAAAATAATAAATGCATTTTTTTCTATATTTTTTTAAATGGTTAAATACTAATTTATTTTTAACTTTGTAAAATATTCTGTATTTGTCTTTAAAACTAAAATGTCATTTCGTATCAAAAAGCTTGCCAGTCTTTAATCTAAAGCATTAGCTATACGTATTTGTTTAAGAACAGGAAAAAATGTTACATGTCTCAGTTCATTTGCTCTGAAAGACAGCCTGTAGCTGCTTGTTTTCGACTGACATGTGTGTATGTTTGTAGATTTGAGGTGGGCTCTGATAGTCTGACTATACATGATGTGACAGAGGATGATGAAGGCACCTACACCTGCATCAGAAACACTACCCTGGACCAAGATTCAGCCAGCGCCACACTCACAGTAGTCGGTATGATTGGTTTGTACAGTACATCACTCTGTCTTGCTTCATATGACTTCCATAGTCAGTACAGATAAAATGGTTGGCTCTTTAGATTTGGAACTGTACTGAATATATAATTTACTTCTGACTTCCTCAAACCTGCTTTCCTCATCAGAGGCCACACCAACACCAACTATGATACTGGGTAAAACTCACTTCTTTAAGTTCCCAAACAGGTTCCAAACCCATCTGATTCATGTGTATTTTTGCTTTATTTTGGTTCATCCCTCATCATTTTCCTAATGTGCTTTATGAATGTGCTTGTGGATTTGTTTCCCATTAATATACAAACTGTTAAAGGCATTAATGACAATTCATGACCATCATATTATATACATTTATATATTATTTACAATTATACAGTTATTATTTGAAGAAATGGTGGCAAATTTGTGTAAACTTGTATACTAATGCATGTGTTTTCCTATCATCTGTTTACATCCCACTGAGAATTTGGTTTATTGGTGGACTATTTTTTCATATTTTGTCCAAAAGTATGTTTTCTAAACGCAGTGTGTGTACGAGAAGGGTACCTTTATCACTCAGTGGTCTAAAAAAATTAACCAAAAAAAAAAAAAACATGTTTAAAACTGGTTTGCTTAGCCATTTTTCAAGCCCAGACCTAATTAAATTAAAATACAGCATTACTGTGGAACAGCCTTATGTACTGAACTTGTTTCTTGTCTGCTTTAATTTGCAGTCTTCATATCTAAAAAGCTCCTTTGACACAATCTTATTTGTATAAAGTTCTATAAAAATGACGATGACTAGATTTAACTTGTTATCAGCAATGTGGCTCCGAAAAAAATTATGTATTCAAAAGAAGCACAATTAAAAGCTGCCAAGTGTATCTTTATCCATTGTAAAGTCATGCCTTTAACAGAACGTCACATTTTCCACTGTGACCTACAGTATTTAAGTTTGCCAGTCTATTTGTGCTTTATTTTGGCTTGTGCTGCATGTTTGTAATGTTACAGTATATCCTTCTCCATTGGATCAAGTTTTGTGTCTTATAATAAGTGGTTTTGCAGAGCAACCGGACCCACCCACTGACCTGGAGCTGACCGACCAGCGAGAGCGCAGTGTTCGGCTTACATGGACCCCTGGAGATGAACACAACAGCCCTATTAAATGTAAGATTACAACTGATCTCAGTTTTGTTATCCATGTATTAAAACAACAGAAATGTTCTGATCCATTTGTACCCGGACCCTTCAGTGTTCCTGATCCAGTATGAAGATTCTCTCCATGAACCTGGAGTCTGGTTCAATATGACCGAGGTCTCGGGAACCAGCACCACAGCCCAGCTTGAGCTGTCCCCGTACGTGTATTACTCCTTCAGGGTCCTGGCACTCAATGACGTGGGTCTGAGTGAATCCAGCGATCCATCCAGACAGTACCGAACCAACCCTGCAAGTGAGTAACTCTGTCAAGTCCCCCTTTATATTAGGTGGCCTTAACTGCAATGTACTTGCATCAAAAATAAATACAGTGTAGTTACTGTGTTCATAATGTATTGCAGAACACTTGTGGTGCTCTTGAGGTGGGATGTGGGTAGGGTTAGAGACATGTTTGGTGGTATAAGTAGGTTTAAGGGTGGGTTAAGGTATATTGGATGGTAAACAGTGTAATTACAAATGTTATTACAGAAATTATTTACAAATGTAGTGACATGTAGTGTAGCGATGTAGTGGCTGGTATTTAATCAATTATAAGTTCAATGCAAAAAACATCTATTTACACAATAAGTATACAAATTGTAACAAATTATTAATTTCAGTGTAAGTATATATTAATTAAGCTGACCTAAAATAAAGTGATCAAGATCAAACTTTGAACTGATGTTTTTACCCAGTACCCTTTACTTTCCCATTAAGTTATATAATGTTATTTTTTAAATGTTCTTTGAATATTCAAAACACCCTATTTTTTAGACAATGTCTTAATGTTATATTTTGGTTCTAATAATGTTATTCAAAATGTTTTTACAAAGTTTTAGTCTTATATTATAATTTTAAGAACATTATTTAAAACATTAGAACATTTAATTCTTATATTACATATTATATACTTTATTATATACATAAAGTTTTAGTCTCATGGTTTATTAATAATTTAAGAACAATATTTAAAACATTATTAGAACATTTCATCATTATATTACATATTATATACTTCATTATATACATAAAGTTTTAATATCATGGTATATTAATATTCTAAGAATATTATTTAAAACATTATTAGAACATTTCATCCTTATAATACATATTATATACTTTATTATATGTACAGTACATAAAGTTTTAGTCTCATGGTTTATTAATAATTTAAGAACAACATTTAAAACATTATTAGAACATTTCATTAATAAATTACATATTATATACTTCATTATATACATAAAGTTTTACTCTCATGGTATATTAATATTCTAAGAATATTATTTAAAACATTAGAACATTTCATCCTTATAATACATATTATATACTTTATTATATGTACAGTACATAAAGTTTTAGTCTCATGGTTTATTAATAATTTAAGAACAACATTTAAAACATTATTAGAACATTTCATCCACATTATATAAATGTTTCCCTAAAGTTCTGAGTAAATTATAAAAACGTTACTGTAAATGATTCTTAAAATGTTCATAATATTCTGTTTTAGACCGTGTATTAACATAATTCTTTTTGGTTATAATATCGATATTCAAAACATTTATTTTTAGAACATCCCATTCACATTAAATGAATGTTCTAAGAACATTTTTCTATCCGCATTAACAAGTATGTTCCAAACACATTATTTTAATAACATTAAATGCTAACATTGAGACTTTTCTTGGAATGTTCCCTCTTAGCTGGGTAAAGTAGGCCTCATTACACACACCTGGTATTAAGGTGCATTTTTATCAATCTAATCACAAGTGGACTGTGCTTAATTCAGGTGTAAATGGGGTCTGCAATGTTTTGAGATTGTCCACTTATAGTCACTTCCAGAGGCAGTCAAATCTAGGGCTGGACGATTTTGGAAAATCTAGTATTGCGGTATTTTTTTATTCTGCGATATGTATTGCGATATGAATAACTGTTTGGAAAGAATTAATCATTTTAGATTGATTGGGATGATTATGTAGGGAAGTGCATATGCATAAAATATAAGAAACAATCTGCAAGCGTAGATAAATTCAATAAAGAAAAAGATACCAGTTAAATAAACAGCGTTTGATAGTTTTTTTTTTCTATGAGTCGAACTGTATTCAAGTGTACAGTGATTGAATACATTCAATCATTTGTTTTCATTAGAAAGCGATTCAAGGATGAAATCAGTTAATACTAGGTGGTAGATTTATATATCAAGTCTGATTGTGATTTTCTTCAGAGCCTGATGTGAATCCATCAGATGTTGAAGTCAGTGGAACGTCACCTGACAGTATGACAATATCTTGGAGGGTAAAACATTTAATTTGATTACATTCAGTACTTATTTATTTAAGCAATACAGTTTGTATTGAGTAATAGATGATTGATTTCTCCTAATGTTAATGTGTGCTTACCAGGAACTGAGCGGACTTGAGTCTAATGGTCCAGGTTTACAGTACAAGGTGAGCTGGAGAATGAAAGATGCGGAGCAGTGGATGACAGCCACACTGGCCAATGTCTCGCAACATGTGGTGACAGGAACACCCACTTTTACACTTTATGAGGTCACTGTACAGGCGGTAAATGATTATGGACAAGGCCCCAGACCAGAGGTGGTGCTGGGATACTCAGGAGAAAACTGTGAGTGCATTCTGTTTAGAAAAGCAAAATATAGAATAGTATTAATGATATTAAAGGGAAAGTTCACTCAAAAACATCATCATTTACTCACTCTTTACTTGTTTCAACCCTTTAAGATTTTCTTTCTTCCATAGTAATCTTCCAAATCTAGTTCATTGACTTCCATAGTAGTTGTTTTTCCTATTATGGAAGTCAACAGTTCAAACTTTCAGCTTTCTTCAAACTTAGTTTTTTTTTGTGTTCAGCAGAAAAAAGAAACTGATAAAGGTTTATAACCCCTTGAGGGAGAGTAAATAATGGGTCAATTTTCATTTTTGGGTGAACTAACCCTTTAATATTAATGTTATCATTATAAATATTATAGTATGCTAATTCCAATCACTTAACATTTTCATCCATATCGGACAGACTTCATTTTAGCGCCTTTTAATGGGATATTTTATTATATTATGGGTTTTCAAATTACTTATGTTTTTTTTAATCAATCTGTCTGTTTAAAATCGTACAATCTACACTTATTTCATGTGCAGTTATGTGAATATTATATAAGTTACACAGTTTACATCCCTTGTATTATTTCTATTTATTAATTGTAAGAATTATTATTATTATTTTTTTTATTATTATTATTATGTATTTAAAATTGCATTGCAGTCCCAGTATGCACTGCATCAATGGAGATAATGGAGAAAATAAAATAAATGTTTGTATATCTCATAAAAATATGTTTATTATTTATATTTATTAGTTGTAAGTATTATTATTATTATGCATTTAAAATTGCTTTGGAGTCCCAGTATGCACTGCATCAATGGAGATAATGGAGAGAATATGATAAATGTTTGGAACTCATAAAAATATATTGATATTTATTAATTGTAAGTATTATTATTATTATTATTATTATTATTAGTATTATTATTATTATTATTCATTCATTTATTTTCTTTTTGGCTTAGTCCCTTTATTAATCTGGGGTTGCCACAGCGGAATGAACCGGCAACTTATCCAGCATATGTTTACACAGCGGATGCCCTTCCAACTGCAACCCATCACTGGGAAACATCCATAAACTCTCATTCACACACATACACTACGGACAATTAGCCTACCCAATTCACCTGTACCACACATTTTTGGACTTGTGGGGGAAACTGGAGCACCCAGAGGAAACCCACGCAAACACGGGGAGAACATGTAAACTCCATGCAAATGCAAACTGAACCAGCCGGGGCTCGAACCAGTGACCTTCTTGCTGTGAGGCGATTGTGCTACCCGCTGCGGCACCATGCTGCCCAATATTATTATTATTATTATTATTATTATTATTTACTATTATTATTATTATTATTATTTACTATTATTATTATTATTATTATTATTATTATTATTTACTATTAGTATTAATATTATTTACTATTATTATTATTATTATTATTTACTATTATTATTATTATTATTATTATTATTTACTATTATTATTATTATTATTATTATTTACTATTATTATTATTATTTATTATTATTATTATTATTATTATTATTATTATTATTTACTATTATTATTATTATTTACTATTATTATTATTATTATTTACTATTATTATTATTATTATTATTTACTATTATTATTATTATTATTTACTATTGTTATTATTATTATTATTATTATTATTATTATTATTATTATTATTATTATTATGTATTTAAAATTGCATCGCAGTCCCAGGATGCACTGCATCAATGGAGATAATGGTGAGAATATGATAAATGTTTGTAATTCATTATTCATTAATTGTAAGTATTATTATTATTATGGGCATCACGGTGGCGCAGTGGGTATCACGATCGCCTCACAGCAAGAAGGTCGCTGGTTCGAGCCC
This sequence comes from Danio kyathit, assembly GCA_903798195.1. Taxonomy (NCBI): domain Eukaryota; kingdom Metazoa; phylum Chordata; class Actinopteri; order Cypriniformes; family Danionidae; genus Danio; species Danio kyathit. The sequence continues at coordinate 16,942,043 of LR812522.1, forward strand.
CGGCTGGGTCAGTTGGCATTTCTGTGTGGAGTTTGCATGTTCTCCCCGTGTTTGCGTTGGTTTCCTCGGGTGCTTCGGTTTCCCCCACAGTCCAAAGACATGCGCTATAGGTGAATTGGGTAAGCTGAGATGTGTATGTGTGTTAATGAGAGTTTATGAGTGTTTCCCAGAGATGGGTTGCAGCTGGAAGGGCATCCACTGCGTAAAAACTATGCTGAATAAGTTGGCGGTTCATTCTGCTATGGTGACCCCTGATTAATGAAGGGACTAAGCCGTAAAGAAAATGAATGAATGAATTATTATTATGCATTTAAAATTGCATTGCAGTCTAGGTATGCGCTGCATCAATGGAGATAATGGAGAGAATAAGATAAATGTTTGTAACTCATAAATTAATTTGCATTCTAAAAAAAAAGTAAAAACTCTGTATGTCTTTGTCATCCCAGCACCCACAGTGGCTCCAGAGAACTTAAAAGTTTCAGTTCAGAGCGGGACGGAGGCTGAAGTTCACTGGGAAGCTGTTCCTCTTTCATCAGTCCGGGGTCGACTGAAAGGATACAAGGTGCTTACTGAAATCTAAAAATACATTTGAAGCAATTAATCAACATCTTTTAAGATGAACTTAAATGATGACATTTTTGCTGTTTGGTAGGTGACGTACCAGAAGATGAGAAGTTTACACAAGCAAGACTATGACCGTGAGAACCCCCAGGTGCTCATATTCAGTGGGGACGAGACTGTGGGACGTCTGCCAGATCTTCACCCCTACAGCCATTACAGACTTAACATCAGAGCCTTCAACGGGCACGGAGACGGACCCTCCAGCACTGACCAGCAGTTCCAGACACCAGAGGGAGGTACTGTAGAGTGTAGAGTACCGGATACAGTATATGCTGGTTTTACAATGAGTTCTGTTAATCTAAATGGTGCTTTCTTTTAGTTCCTGGGCCTCCTACAAATGTAAACATCCGGAATCTGAACCTGGACTCTTTGCTAGTGGAGTGGACACCACCTTTGGAAGACAACGGACACTTGACTGGATACTTGTTGAAATATCAGCCAAGTAGGTTGATGTTAGAGCTTTTTTTATTTGAATTTGTTTGCTGGTTTTGGCAAGACGTTGTAGATGATATGGGTAAAAAAAATCTTAGTAGTTATAAGAATATTTCCACAGTTTATTGATTGCATAGAGCAGGGGTGCCCAAACAGCCGTGGGCCGAAGGTAAATATACCAAACTATAATACATTAAAGTTGCCATGGTTAATTTCTGAATTTATTTCATATATTTAAATATAAACAAAAAAATATTACTTTAAATCGTATTAACTATTGCAGTATAACTTTTAAAATTATAACTTATTGCAATAAAAACATAACAGTGAACAGTGGTTGAGTTCAATGCTAAATATACTAGTCAGGCAGAATCTGCCTTTGCCTTGATTTGCTCACCAAAGTCTCTGCATTGTCCTCTATTCATCAGGTGACAGTATGTACAGTTGAAGTCAGAATTATTAAATCCCCTGAATTATTAGCCCCCCCTGTTTATTTTTTTCCCCAATTTCTGTTTATCGGAGAGAAGAGATTCAACACATTTCTAAACATAATAGTTTTAATAACTCATCTCTAATAACTGATTTATTTTACCTTTGCCATGATGACAGTAAATAATATTTGACTAGATATTTTTCAACACACTTCTATACAGCTTAAAGTGACATTTAAAGGTTTCTAAAGGTTTCAAGTTTTCTAAAATGTTGTGCAAATATGCAAATTTATAATTAGATATGCACTATTTTGCATACTAGTTGAAGTCTTGCTCCAAATTCTTGTTTTTATTTATTTATTTATTTTTGACACAGTAGATTCAAATATATTTTTTTACATGTGTCTCTTTTTATCATGTGCAATTTAGAAAATACAGCCAGAAATACATTTATTTTTTTTTGTAGAATAAAATATTGTATAATTTAGGCAGCAGTTGAAGAAAAAAAAATCAGCCCTCTTGTGAAATTATTTTTAATTTTTGAAATTTTCGAAAGTGCTGTGCAACAGAGAGAGAAAGTTTAACACATTTATTTTCTTTAGCCAATTGGAAAAAAAAATGAAGAAGGCTAATAATATTGACCTCAGTTTTTATTATTATTATTTTAAAATATCTATTTTTTTATTCCAGTCAAACCCAAAGAAAAAAAGACTTTCCCACAAGATAAATATAATAGGAAATACTGTGAAAATGTCCTCGCTCTGTTAAACAGCACTTAGGAAATATCTGAAAAAGATTTTACATCTTACAGGAGGGCTAATAATTTTCTTATTTCTTATTCTTATCAGCTATACTGTATGTTTGAACAAATCCTTTTGTAAAAATCTTCAGTTAAATAAAAGAGTAACACTCATTTGAGGAAAAAAAGCCTTTAAAAATATACATTGTAATTGAAATCTACAGACACAAATTGAAAAAATGTTATTAAAAAAATGGGGATTTTACTTTTTTCTTCCAATTAGACTGAAAAAACAAACACAAAAGGCCCAAAATATAAAAATGTAAAGGTGCATAAGTCACTCCTTTATGACCGCTTACACTTTTCACCTTCTCCTGTAGTCAATACAACAGAAGAAGTTGGGCTGCTCAAAGAAGTGCTTTTACCAGCAAACGAGACCAGTTACACACTCGACAAGCTTACGCACAGTACACACTACAAGTTCTTTCTGAACGCCATGACTGAAACGGGCTCGGGACCTGCTGTCACTAAAGAGGCCTTCACAGAAGTGGACGAAGGTGAGGACATGTTTTGAGGTTGAGTTTAACAATGTAACATTTGCAGGATTGGCTGATAGGATCCAGGCGCAGTAGGTAGGTTCGTGTAAAGGTTTGTGTCATGTTAGGAATCTTTTTTCCCCCGGAGTGGTCTTGGTGCTTTTCAATGAGTATGTTTACATGGACACCAATTATCCGATTTTAATGCGATTATAACAATACTCTGATTAAGAGTCTTAATCCAACTAAAGTCATAATCGAACTAAACAGAAATCGAATTAAGACATGTGGAGTATGCAGATTTTAGTAGCATTATTGAAGTGCAGTGCAGACATGTAAACATCGCAATCAAACTATTACCGTCGTGTAGGATTTTCACCGCATTTTGCGACAGGATAGTCTACACACCCAGCTGTTTGACATTATTCCCTGCACCTATTGAGTCAGTGAAAACCATAGACACCTGTATCACGAAATTCTGAGGGTTTTTTTCTCATACGGCGTGCAATATCAAATTCAATTAAAACAACACTCTTCCAGCAGTTCTCGCATATAATATCTCGTTTGTCACAGGGGGAACATGCATGAAATGTTTCTGAATGAAAGTGGAAGTGCCAAACTGCAGTCACCCGAAAATACATGAAACTCCAGAGGACGCAATGACGATAATCGAACTATGGGCTATAACATGTAAAACGGGATCATGAAAGGAACATTCAAATAGCAACTCATGTAAACACCTTAATCATATTATTGTCTTATTCAGATTAAGGCAAATCATTCGATTATTGATGTTCATGTAAACGTAGTCAGTGTTTCATTACAAAAGACTTTTAGATTTAGAATTGACTTTAGATCCTTATGATGACTTCAGAATTCTGAAAATTAATATTATTCAGTATTAACCCCCATTGACTCATGACTGATAAAAGACGATCCAAATTTAAGAATTTTACGTATTTATTTCTAATAAAAGAACATGAATATGAATGTTTATTCATTTTACGTTTATAAATGTTCATACATTTTTCTGCAACGGTTTGTCAGTAGTTGTAAATCTATTTAATTAGTTAGTTAGTTAATTACTTAATTAGTTACAGTAGTTATTAAAAAATGTTGTCATGACATCTAATTAATATGGTGAGTTTTTTTAACCAAAGATTTTGACATGTATATTACTTATAATAAGTTGATTTTTTTTAAACAAAATTCAATCAAAAATGTATTAAATGTTTTTTTTTTTGTTTTTTTTTTACCAATGTTCTTGATATTGATATTACTTTTTTTGTCACCTAAATACAGTATGCTTCATTATATTACCCAAACATAAAACATCCATGCAATTTTTGTAATCACTCTCTGGTCAAAACAGACCTATATACATCGCCAACCTGATTTTACCAAGTATGACATGTTCCTAGATTAGCATCTATGTTGATCCTGGAACAACTTTCCAATCAGCCAATCAGAATTAAGAGATATGTTTACCATTTATGTTGTTTAGGCTTAAGGATAGGTGTATGCACTTCTACATGAGTGCTATCCAACTATTATTCCCCTCTGATTTTGGGAATAATTTACAGTTATAGTTGGGTTTAGCTGTAGGGAATAGAGATTACATTTTTGAACAAAAAAGATGTTCCAGGATCAACATAGATGTTAATGCAGGATCGCATCGTACTTGGCAAAATTATGATGTGCTAAATGCATAATGAGGCTGTATAGAAATATCTTTATATATATTTGTTTTTAAATATTGACAGTCATTTTGGACTTTTTTTGTTCCATCTATGAACTAGTTTCTCATTCTGACAAGTATGCTTCTTAAGATCTTCTGAATGCTTTAAACGGATGTCATGCATTATGGTATTATTTAATTAAATACTAATTTATTTTGGTGTATTCAAACGGACCATCCAACAGCAATGCATTTTGTGACAAACACATTTGGGAAATATTCTATTCAAACTAAATTTGCCGCTACTTACATCCCCACTACCTTTGTCTTCTTTTGTCTCTCTCTCTCTGTTTTCTCTAAAGCATTAATTCGGCATCCCGCAGTAGAGGCGGGTAAAGGTAACACCAGTATGAGGCTGATGGAAATGCATGCTGGTTGAGCATCAGCTGAGAGAATAGAAAGCCTCTGTAGCACTGAAACAGAGATACAGTAGATACATATGCATGAACCACCTCAGGCCAGAAAGCTTTACACCTGACCGGCCTGCTCCATATGTCATGGAGGATCATGTTACCAAGATGCAAATTTCATCCCACTGCTTTCATTAGGGCTAAGCTAGAGCATCTGTTGTGAAAAGGAGTAGTTCACCCAAAAATAAATGCTGATGCTTGAATGCCTGTGAAACACAAAAGGAGAGTTAATGATGATTCTTCATGCAGGTGTTTTTTATTTGATATTAGATATAGAAAAATCTGATAAAAATTCAGTTTATCTGCATTTATTAAGTGTGAAGACAAATATTCATATATTTTATTCAGTAAAGGTCTGATAAAATTTCTTCCCATTTTAAATAAAGTTATTGTCCTTTAGTGCATTTTGTTATTTTATGCCAGAAAAAGTTTTAAATTACATTTTTATTTCATATTTGCTAACTTGGTAGTTCACAAATACAGCATTGAATTTGACAAATTTCTTCATTTGAACATAATGAACTCAAGAAGAGTTCATAGTCATTGAATTGAATCAGTTGGTGAATCATTTTCTCCGCATTTTGTTATTTTATGCTAAAATATTTTTTTAAATTACATTTATATTTTATATTTGGATGATAGGAACTTGGAAGTTTACAAATAAAGTAGATTTTTTTTTTGTGATCAACATTTTATTGTCTTTAGATCAACAAAATAAAAGACATTCAAACAAACAAACAGGGGAGGGGGAGCAACAGACATATTAACAATTTTCAATCTGAAAGAAGAAGAAGAAAAAAAAACCTTTACATGGTCATTCCTCTATATAGTCTAAAATGTTGGAAGAAAAACATTGCCATGCATCAATGGTACTAGGTCTATCCTTATTAATTTGTGCTATTGTACCTTCACAAGTCACTATGTTCTCCAAAATGTTTTTGCACACATGTGGGGAGTAAACCAATTTTGTATGATTGCCTTCTTTGCAGCTGTAAAACCAGCAAACAGCATTCTCTTCTTTAGTGTACTTATACAGAAATTAGAATCATCATTGAGAAGACATAACCCTGGATTAGACACATAATCAACTTGCAGTAAAAAGGAAAAAACAGAATTTACATGAAACCACAGGTATAAAGTATTACATTGACTAATTGCTTCTGAATGCAATGAACTCAAGAAGAGTTTATAGCCATTGAGTTGGCGAATCATTTCCTCCACATTTTATTTTATATCAAAAAAGTTTTAAATTACATTTTTATTTTATATTTGGATGATCATTTGGTAGTTCACAAATAAAGTATTGAATTTTGCTAATTGCTTCAATTGAACTAAACGAACCCAAGAAGAGTTTATAGTCATTGAGTTGAATCAGTTGGTGAATCATTTCCTTTGCATTTTGTTATTTTATTCCCCCAAAAAGTTTTAAATTATGTTTTTATTTTATATGTGTATAATATTAACTTGGTAGTTTACAAAAAAGTATCGAATTTTACTATTTGCTTCAATTGAACGCAATGAACTCAAGAAGTGTTCATAGTCATTGAGCTGAATCAGTTGGTGAATCATTTCCTCTGCATTTTGTTATTTTATACCCCAAAAAAGTTTTAAATTACGCTTTATTTTATATTTGTATAATGCTAACTTGGTAGTTCACAAATAAATATTGAATTTCACTAATTACTTCAACTAAACTCAATGAGATGGGTTCATACTTAGTGAGTTGAATCAGTTGATGAATCATTTCCTCCGATTCAGTTACTGCCATAACATCACAGCTGCATTCAAAATAGCATACTTATTCTGAGTAACATAAATTTGACCACTAAAATTTTAGTTTGTTACCCTTTACAAATCTACTAATCAGACTAAAGGTATTCAAGAATTCAATCGATTAAGGATTTGAACTGAATCATCATGTTCACTCATAAATCATAACAATTTAAATATTTGTTTGTTCAACACAGTGAAGACTTAAACTATGACGCAAGCATCAAGTGATCTGGATATATTGTCACTTTCAGACATTAACAATTTGGTTATTGCTTATTAAAGACCAATGTGATGATTTTCATACTAAAGCTTTTTTCCATAATACAGTCAAAAATCCCTGAAGTTACATTTTTGGGTGAACTAACCCTCTTACTAGTGCTGAAGAGTCATTAGATGTTTATTTCAGGGTAGAGTAACATTTGATAATATAAGATTACATTTAGAGTACAGTTACTCGCTGTCAACTGCATGTTTCTGCATGCTGTAAACACTGATCTGCATTTCTCTCCATCACTGTCTTGTTTTCTCTCTCTCTCTTTCTCTAATATTGTTTGTGTTTCATGTTGTGTGTTTCACTATTCTCTGTATTCTTCCAGGCTCTGCCCCCCCTTCACCACCACCACCAACTCCCCCTGTCACTCAATCTTTGCAGCCCCCGTTTCAGGGTACAAGCATCTGCAGTCCCGTCACCTTTTCTCTCTTTCCTTGATTGTGTTTGCTTGTATGATACTGTGCTGAACAGGAAACTGTAGATCATATGTTGAAGATATTTGACGATACACCTCACAGAGAGTGTCACATTCAGTTCAATTCATGATTTGTGATTAAAAAAGTGGGTAACACTTTACACTACAATAACAGTACATGAATATTGATATATGTAAACTAAACATTACTTCATTATGAACTAATGATGAGTTAAGGCACAGGCTTATTAAGGGACATTAATTAATGTATTAATTAACATTTAAGTTTAAGCTAAATCGAACCAACATGAACTCATGAGCTGTTTATGTATAATTATGTCATGACTTTACTTGGAGGGTCACTAATAACTCATCCTTAATGAACTCCTGTGCTTAAACTGTTCATGTTGATGTTGACTAAACACTTTTCTATTGTTATTCAGTTTAAACACACTAGACGGACATGCATAAGGAGTTCATGAGTAGTTAAGAATGAATTAAGCATAAACTAATGTGGTAGTTAATACAAGAATTAACAAACAATCACGTACTAACAAGTAATTAAGGTAGGGATGTCCTGATCAGGCATTTTTGCCATTGCGTCCGAGTCATTTGATTTTAAGTATTTACCGATATCAAAACCCGATCCGACACTTCTTTAAAACATTAAAAAAGAATAAAGAAGAGCGAAGAAACTGATTCAGGATGTTCCTTATTTTTATTTAATTCACCTTATTTTAACATTCAACATCTCTGTTAACAAACAGAGCACTTCTGTGAGGCAGCTTGAACAATCAAGTAATAAATAACACCAACTCTTCACTTTTGGACTTTAGTGCAACAGTAAATATAAAAAAAACGAATATAAACGCAAATAGCACCTCAGCTTAAAATACTCGGCTGGCAACCCCAAGTTTACATATCTCACAATTTGCTATGGCAATGTTGTCATCATCAACTTTATAATACCTCCAGACCGCAGACATAGTCGCGCTTTCCACTTCAAGCTGCTTCCGTGGTCTACTTTGCCGGCATTTAACCAATAGCGTCTCTGCGACAAAGGGATGTTATGCTGCAGGTTTTGCTGTTTCTGTGTGAAGTCTAGAAAAAGTTAACTCTGTGCCACCGCATAACTATAGATGTGTTAAAAAATAATAAGTAAATATATATATATATATACATATATACAGAACACTATCAGAAATAAAGGTACTTGAGCTGTCACTGGGGTGGTACCTTTTCAAAAGGTACAAATTTGTACCTAAAAAGTCCATATTAATACCTCAAGGGCAAATATTACTTTCTAAAAAGTACAAAAGTGTTCCTCTTAAATTTTTTAGGTACTAATATATACTTTTGAGGTGCCAATATGGACCCTTTAAGTACAAATGTGTACCTTTTGAAATGTACCACCCCAGTGACAGCTCACGTACCTTCATTTCCGAGAGTGTACAAATGTATTTGAGTCCTGATCGGGAGGTAACATCAGATTCCGATCAAGTCTGAAACCATGTGATCGGGCCCGATTTCTGATCACGTGATCGGATCTGGACATTTCTAAATTAAGGTAGCCATTATTCACACATGAACTGTTGTGAATGATGTAGTTCAAGTTAGTTCATGATTAGAGCATATAAACCCACGCGAACGCAGGGAGAACATGCAAACTCCACACAGAAATGCCAACTGGCCCAGCTGAGGCTCGAACCCACTGCGCCATCGCACAGCACTAGATGAACTCCTCATTAGTTCATAATAATATTTAGTTAACATATTAACACATTATTATTCATCTACGTAATGTTATTGTAAAGTGTTACCAAAAGTGAGTGATGTGAGTTACACGCTACCAATTTTAGTCATTTTTTTTTCAGTGATGCATTAAATTGATCAACATTGGCAGTGAATAGATTGTAATGTTACAAAGATCTTTGTTTTAAGTGTCAATTTGCAATTTCTATTCATCCGAGAATCCTGGGAAAAGGGATCATGGCTTTAGCCAAATATTCAAGCAGAAAAAATGTTTTTTCATTATAATTCAATTTTATGGTATTATTGTTTTTCCATATTTTGCATTTTTAACACTAGAACCACCATGGGGTCAATTTTACCCATCACTGTTATTCAAATGTACATAACATTTCCAGTCATTGACTTTTACTAAAATTGCCTTATTTACAATTCCCAGATATTAAATTTTTTTTAAGATAAAAATAGATTAAAAACTGAGACATTTATACCTATAAGCGCGGATTTACCCACAATAAAAAATGCTTGTATTTATGCACTGCTTATGTTTGAAATTACAATTACAAGTACAATTGCATTCACTGAATTAGTGGTTATAATAAAATAATAAAGTCACAATGATTAAAAGAAGGCGATTTGTAGAGCTATTAAAAACACAAAAGGCAATGAATGATGGAGAGTCTGGAGAAATAAATTATGCATCAGAGTATGATGGCTCAAATTTCGATATTTTAACCTACTCATGAATGTTCAAACTTTACTGTTGTTGTTCTCCTAAAATAATCTTGTTATCCTGAAATAATCATTTCATGAGTCTTGACACTTTTTGTTAACAGCGGCAAAAAACAGAATAGTATTTTATTTTTTTTTTTTAGCAATTTCTAAACAATTTGTGCTGGGTAAAATTTACCCGCACTGGCAATTTTAGGTATACAGCGACCTCCGGCAGTTCTAGTGTTAAACATAGCTTTACAGTAAATACCATAAATCACGTTCTTTTTTTTTTAAAACATAAAATCTTATTGACCCAACCTTTAAAAAAAAATACTGTAAAATACATGTCTAGTGGGTCCAAACAAACACTTATAATGCATAAATGTCATCAGAAATAAAATATTAACATGAGTTTGTGGCAATAGCTTTTCGAAGAACTTAATTGTATTCTGTAGGTTGGACTTACATCTGTTTTGGGGGGTCAATAGGCATTCAAATATTCTGTACAATAGCTGTTCATCCATCTCTTCATAATATCTACATCAATTGTTATTTCTCCTTGCTTGATCAGCGCCACCTGCTGGTCCGATGTTTGGGAACGTGAACTCCTCGGTGAAGGAGGACCATGCTGTCATAAGCTGGGAATACTTGGGGCCCGATGGGAATGTTTATGTGGAATATGTTGTTGATAACAGTAAGATCTTCCTCAAAAATGTCACTACGTTGCTATATAGAATCAGCGCTAATATTAAGTTTACAAAGATACAGTCATTCACTGTTTTTGTAGCTAGATATGTTGTCTAATATTAGATTAATTTTTAGCATATGGGTCAAAGATCAAAAGAGGTTTCCATTATAAAAGTAAAAGTTTACAAATACAGCTTTATTTATTTATTTGTTTATTTATTTTTACATAAAGTGTCCTGTTTATTTTTTTATAAGATTAAAAATGTAATGATTATTGTACATTTTACCTTAAATCGCCAAATATTGATTTTTGAACACTACTGCAGTGAATTATACGCAAAAGAAAAGCTTAAAATTGCTTAACTTTAATGTGTAGGAAACGTCATTACATTTTACTCAAACATAACTATAAATCTTTTTCCATAAAGGTCAAAATTTCTTTTGTAAATATAATTTTATGCAAATCACATCTTTGACCCATATCACATTTGATTAATTTTTTAAGGTTGACTTAATTAACTAATCATACTGTAGTAAACATTTTTTATATTTTGCCTGGGCGATTGGTTTTTCTATAATCTCTTCCCTGCCGTCGGCCCTTCTCTCCAGGTAAAGAACCCTGGAAAACAGAGTTTGTAAATGGCACTCGGACATTTCAGATTAGAGGACTAAAGCCGGGGATGTCCTATAGGGTTCGATTGGTAGCCAAAGACCATTCAGACGCAACCATCCACAGTACACAAGAGCTGTTGATAACAGTTCCAGGTGAGGAGAGAGTGCCAGCGTCCACCTCACCTGTCAATCATCTGTCAAGCCCCGCCCAGACTGTAGTTTTAGAGTTATTAAGAATGGATGCATGGTTGGACTCCAGACGGAATTGTGGAATTGTAGATGCATGCAAAACATATATTTGTCCATCATGATCTTGCATCGATTTTAATGCACTTCCTTAAATCCATTTATTTTGTTAATGTCATACAAATAATGTTGATCTTGACGTTCAACTCATTTATGTTTTGCTGGTGATTTCATTTTTTATTTGTGTGTGTGTTGTTGTTGCTTTTTGATGACATCTGCATGGTAGATGAAAGAAAAGTCCTAATTTGGGAGTTATTAACAATTTACTGATGGCTGGACTCGGTGGGTTTATGGAAATGTTGATGCATGACAAAAATATGGGTACATTTTTTGTTATCGTCATAAAAAATGTATCTTTAATTTCAAATCTATTTTACTGTTGATTCTGTTTTACTGTTTGTTTTTGTTTTATTTGGACATTTGCATGGTAGCTATCATATTTAAAATATTTGTATTATTATTTTAAGTCAGAATTAGTTAATTTTGTCTTATGTTTGTGTGTGTGTGTGCAGCCATGACCAACAGGCAGGCTGAAATAGCTACACAAGGTTGGTTTATCGGTCTGATGTGTGCCATCGCTTTGCTGATCCTGGTGCTCCTCATCGTCTGCTTTATAAAGAGGAACAAAGGAGGCAAATATCCAGGTAAGTGAAGGTGCAAAACTGATGCGAGAGGTTATAATTAAGTAGTTAAACACATCCGTGTGATAACAAATGTGAATCTAAAAGACACCACATAAAAAAAATCTGAGACAAACAACAACAAATATTTAAAGGGTAACTTAATCTAATCATTTACATGTTTTGTCGCAAATTAAGATGTTTTTTTATTCATTGAAAGTCTAGTCACACAGAACTGATGTTTTTAAAATGTTTATTAAGTGATCTAACTAAAAAAAGACTCAATTTATTTAACTAAGTGTGTTTTGTTTTAACATAGCATTTTAAAAAGAAAATGATCCTCGTTTATACTAGTAATATATTTCAGAAAAGAGATCGCATTCACGCAAAATGAAGAAATACACACACCTCATGCTAGAAGTAGCTGTAAAATTATAACAGTAGCCTGTACTTACAAAGTATACAAACATTTGTCATTCATTTTTTTGTTTTCTTTTGGCTTAGTCCCTTATTTATCAGGGGTGACCACTGCGGAAAGAACCGCCAACTATTCCAGCATATGTTTTACGCATCGGATGCCCTTCCAGCCACAACCCAGTACTAGGAAACACCCATATACTCTTACATTCACACACATACACTCATAGACTACGGCCAATTCAGTTCATCCATTTCACCTAAAGCGCATGTCTTTGAACTGTGGGGGGAAAGCGGAGCAGCCGAAGGAAACCCATGCAAACACGGGGAGAACATGTAAAATCCACACAGAAATGCCAACTGGCCCAGCCGGTACTCAAACAAGCGACCTTCTTACTGTGAGGTGACAGTGCTAACCACTGAGCCACCGTGCCACCCATTATTTTATCATAGCATTTAAAAAAAAGGATCATTGTCCATACTAGTAATATATTTCAGAAAAGAGATCGCATTCACACAAAATGAATAAATACGCACACCACATGCTAGAAGTAGCTATAAAATTATAGTAGCCTGTACTCACAAATTGTAATAACATTTCTTATAAACATATTTTGCATTTAGTTGAGAGGTGGGGGGGGGGGGTAGTTGGCAAGAAATCCTTTAAAAGTTAGATATATTAGAATATGTAATGTGTATTTATATAGCGCATTTATCGTGTATGGCCTAATACACCCAAAGCAGTTCACAATCATGAGGTGAATAATACCACCACCAGTGTGTAGCATCCACTTAGATGATACAACGGCAGCCACAGGACAACGGCACCAGTGTGCTCACCAATTCAGTGGATGGGGATGTTTGGGAAGCCATGATGGTTAAGGGCCGAAAGGGACTTTGCCTATGTCTCATCCAAAACACAGCGCCTACTGACAGTATAGTGTCCTCTTAGCTTTACTGGGGCATTAGGAATCACACAGACCACAGGTTGAGCGCCCCCTGCTGGCCTCACTAACATCACTTCCAACAGCAACCTAGTTTTCCCATGTGGTCTCCCATCCAGGTACTGATCAGGCTCAGCCCTGCTTAGCTTCAGTGAGTAACCGGTCTTGGGCTGCAGGGTGATATGGCTGTGGCCCAACAGAATAAAACAAAATAGACAAATAGATTACTTGATAAACTGGATGTTTATCAGAAAAGATGGGGAAATTATTTAGCATTTTGGAGGATGAGTAAGGGCACTGTGGTGAGACGCACGGTATAATCTTATTTGATTTATTTATGTATTATTATCATTGCGTTGTTAATTATTTTAATTATTTAATTACTATTGTTATTTTCTGTATGTGTGCTTTTTTATTTATTGTGTTTATATTATTTATCTGTATATACTGGATTTCTGATAGCAACATCTAATAGCTGTTAGGGAGGGGAAAGTGGGTGTTAAAAGAATGTAAAAGTGTGTAAACTGATGGCACTGTTAAATTATTGAATAAAAAAAAAATTTATCATAAAAAAAAAGAATAAAACAATAAATATGTCAAAAATAAGCAACTTTATAATTAGCATTTCTCAAAGTCTGTTTCTCAGGGAATGTGTGGATGTCTACAGTAGCAACTGAACTAACCTTTAGAAATTCTGTACAAGTAGCGAATTTGTTGGTTTGACAATGCAACTTTTTATGATTTTCCCAATCATACAGTAAAAGAGAAAGAAGATGCCCATCAAGACCCAGAGATTCAGCCCATGAAAGAGGACGATGGGACATTTGGGGAGTACAGGTGAGGGAAACTGCATCATTTACTGTACATCACATTGGTCATTATTGATAAGAAATAAATGCTTATATTTGCACCAAAGGTAATTGTTGTTGTGGTTTCACGACTCATTGAAAGCAAACTTGCTTCTCTTGCTCAGGGAATCAGATCGTAATTTTTTCATTCCTCTGAGATGAGATTAAACAGCTTTGGCACTTCCACAAACAAACTCGAGGAAAGCAGGAACAAACTTTTTTGTTACACGTCATAACATTTCTTAACCAAAGCTGTGTATTATAAGACTGTAAAACAAAACAAAGACATTTAATGTTGGATTCATTGCTGTGATTTGTATTGTTTTGTGTCATCATTAATATTTATTGTCACAAGTAATATTTATTACCATTAATATTTTGTATTTATTGTTTTGCATTTATGTGTGTTTTTTGTAATGGTCCCTCTTTATATTAAGTGGCCTTAACTAATATGTATTTACACTGAAATTAATAATTTGTTACAATGTATATAATGTGTAAATACATGTTTTTACATTGCATGATTTATTGAATATATGCAATTACATTTGTAATTAATTTCTGTAATTATATTTGTCATTACAAAACACCTTAACCCACCCTTAAACCACCCAACCTGTCCCTAACCCAACCCGTATCCCACCTCAAGAGCACCACAAGTGTTCTGAAATGCATTATGAACAAGTTAAGTACATTGTATTTATATTTTAATGCAAGTACATAGTAGTTAAGACACTTAATATAAAGTGGGACCTTTCTAATATGTCTGTTCATTGTCATTATTAATGCCGTGTCAGTGCAGTAGATAAGATTGGAACTGGAGTGAAATTATTTATGATAATTTAATACTTAAATTCAATTATGTATTGAATATTATTGGATAAAAGATAAAAGAGATTTTATGTATGAATGGCTTTTTTTTGTGTCACGCTAAACAAGGGATTAATACACTATTGTATGTTGTATTACATAATTTGGACTATATAGTCTTGGGAAATATAATATTTATACAGTAGTCAAAACACCCATTGTGGTCTTTGATTAGAGTTTATATATATATAAATGATCATAGGTGTCATTTAATTTACCTGATCTGTTTATATGAAGCCAGTGAATTGAGTTTGTGCAAACATATTCTTATCATAATGATTAGATGCTTTTTTTGTTGCTACTTTTTTGTATCACTGACACTGCTGTTTGTAGTGTTTTTTGCACTGAGAGGAAAGAGCCAATCCCTTATTTACATATTCATCTATTTGCATATTCATCATGTTTAATGTTTTGTATGTTACTGTACATACAGTACAAGCAATAGGTTGCTGGCGGCAGTTCGCAAAATGGCTATTAGTGTCTCTAACAACACTGGTTTAAAATTAGAGAACAATTTTTAAATGCTTAATCTTTAATAGGGTGACATGGTGGCTCAGTGGTTAACACTGTCGCCTCACAGCAAGAAGGTCGCTGGTTCAAGTCCCAGCTGGCATTTCTGTGTGGAGTTTGCATGTGCTTTTCCTCCGGGTGCTCCAAAGACATGCGCTATAGGTGAATTGAATAAACTAAACTGTGTGAATGAGTGTGTATGGATGTCTCCTAGTACTGGGTTGCAGCTGGAAGCGCTGTCTAAAACATATGCTGAATAAGTTGACGGTTCATTCCGCTGTGGTGACCCCAGATAAATAAGGGACAAAGCCGAAGGAAAATGAATGAATGAATTAATCTTTAATAGATAATAATATAATCTTCATTGTACAAAATTTGAAGGAATTTTGTAGAACAGTGTTTTACAAAATAACCCAGGCAGTTAAACATAAACTCTTTATTTAATGGAAAACACAGTGATTTAACAAAATTTGCTTTTATCACTAAAGCGAACATTGAAATTCAGGAAAATGTAGGTTGCTCTTTAATGGGCTTAAAAACACAGAAAATAACCGTTTTTTAAACTAGAAAACCCTTTAAATTAGTATAAAATGTTTAGGTTTTTTTTTTTACAGACGTTTAACCATCAAAAAAACAGATATTTTTTAGTTTTTTCAATGTGGATACACTGTCAATTAATGGAAGTTTTCCTGTTTTTAATTTACGGTAAAAACCTGTGTAAGGAGCTGCCAGTACATTTTCCCATTTTTTTAAGGAATTTTATTTTAGAGTGCAGCTAGTGTTTTACAGCCAATGATGAACTTCTGTTGAAAGGTTTACGTGACTATTTTCAATTTCATAAGGTTTCTTTTACAGCATCGAAGTTGTAATGTAATTCAAATATAATCAGTTAAATAGACTTAAGCATCCATTTTGGTTGTTAAAGCGTTAAAAGAGATGAAAGGCCGTTTAAACACAGGCGCCGTCATTAGCAGCGGGCGAGCGCAGAAACTCCATTAAAAATACTGGGGTAAATTTCATTTCTGTATTTTAAAGACATGGCGCGGAAAAATATAATTGAATGCAGTGCTTTATGTTTGGTCTGATACTCACTTTATATCGTATTTCAGCCAGGTAGTGAAGATTGCTGTTTTTTTTTAAAAATCAGATCCTTAACACAGCGATTTTGTATGGGATGACTATAAACCAGAAGCCTTGAGGCTGGCTGACTGAAGTTAAAAGTCTGTGTGCATATACAGTACCCCATTGTTTTGTTGTTATTGCAAGAAAAAAGTTGTTCTCTAATTTTGATCTCAATTATTAGTCCATTTACTTTACACAAACCCTTTTCCCTAATTATTACTTTAATTATTAATTAAATTAAAGCAATAAATGTCAAACCATTGCAAATGACAGCCGCCATCAGCCATGTTTGCTTGTTTCTTTTCTGTTGTCTTGTATTAACATTACCCATGTTCTACTCACACAAAAAAGTCCATCATTTGTGGTGTATGATGTCACTGCATACGTTTGTCTTTATTGTAAAGTGATAACCTCATTGTCAAACATGTCAGTCTGTCTCATTTGTTCCTCCTGTGTGTGTTTTGACTTTTGGGGGTTCAGGTCTTTAGAAAGGTAAGAGGGTGCTTTGCAAGTCTCGCATGCATGAAATCTCCTGTAATTCATGTAGATCGTACTCCAACAACGAGTTGTAAACATAAAAACCCAAATAATACTAATAATAATCTGCATAGCTAATTGTGTTTATGGATTGCTTGTTGTGATTTGACTTGGTTTACAATATTAGCGTTCTGCATTTGTTTAGATGTCCTCAATGATGATTTTAAAAGTGGTTCATGCATTATGATGAATGTCCCCCAGCCCCAGATGTTATACCCTTTTCCAAATGCACGCTATGACCAACTTCTGCCTCCCGGATGTAGACAAAAGATACATATAAGGACTGTCGGCACTAAAGCGCATGTTGGAAATGGACCATCTCCACTATGTTTAGCTGGTTTAAACCTGTGCTGTTGTAATATCCTCCCCCTTCCCCTTATCTCTACTCTTTACACCAGTGACACGGAGGATCACAAGCCCCTAAAGGGCAGCCGGACACCATCCAATGGCACGGTCAAGAAGGACGACAGTGACGACAGCCTGGTGGATTACGGCGAGGGAGGAGACGGCCAGTTCAACGAGGACGGATCGTTCATTGGCCAGTACAGCGGGAAGAAGGAAAAAGACACTGCGGAGGGAAACGAGAGTTCGGAGGCTCCTTCTCCAGTCAACGCCATGAACTCCTTTGTGTAACCTTTCAAGACCTCCTTTGACCCATACAACGCCCAACCCCATGTTACATCATCAATCGGAGAACAGTCTCTATTGCACTGTGACCTCTTGACATCACGCAGCAAATGAAATCTAAACGATCGCCCGTGAGAAATGATGAACCACGAGAAGAGGGCCAGTCCTAGCTCATCGGTCGCAGAGATGTAGAGTAAGAAGCGTATTATCTTTTGGCAAGCATACATATATATATCAATATATGTGTAGAGGAATATATAAATTGACATATATGAGAAACTATTTTATTAACATAGCCCCATTTGCATCGGATGGCATTATATCACACCATCTCGTCTACTGGAAACACACTAAATCAGTTATTGACATCTTGTACCTGGTGAAACAGCAGAAGGTGTGGTCACATCAAGCATGTTTTGGTTTCTTTTAGCAGGTGAAATTCAATTGGAATAGATTTATTTATTTTATGGAAAAGGTGAAATATTTCCACACAAAGATTTTGCTTTTCATGCTGACCTACCAAAAGTTAGTTCTTAAAACTGTTCAACATCCAGTAGGAATCTGTGGGATATGTAACTTTAGGGCAAACGGTTTCCTTGCACAGATTTACGAGTTTATTTTTTCAACAAATTACTGGCATTGATCAAATTAAAATCCATGAGATTTTGTGATTTTGTGATTTTTGTATGTTTTTCACCAGTTCATCACACTGACCATCTGAAACCTGCTTGATTCGAATGTGAATCCTGTGAATGGTGCTTCATTTCTCACTACACTATAGACCAGATGATTTGAATGGTATCACTCGATTGAATGGGTGTTGTCAGAGGTTATCAGCTGATAGAAATGGGCCAGTAGGGGCTTTCTGCGCCTACTAGTAGGCTCAGAAGGCTGTTATCATCCACCCACATTGTTAATCAGCTATAGACGATTTCAACCTAGTCATGTCATTGGCCCATGAACAGTTCCTGCTTGTTAGCAAACTATTTCATAACTGTAACAAGAGGCAATTCAATCATAACTTAATGTTAAACCAGCTATCATAACATTATTTATCAATATGTGGCTCTTTTTGGATTCTTGGAAGGTGTAAAAATTAAAAAAAGTGAAACAGGAAATACGTTGGGACCATTGTTTTTGTTTACATCTCTAAAAATAGTCTATAGATCACATATGGAAGTTAACGAGAATTATTCTCTATTAGTATAGCTGATTAACCACGAGAATTATCCATATTATTTATTAAATTTCCCATTAATTGTATTTTATTAACGTCTACCCCTACTCTAAACCCAACCATTACAGTAATGTAAAAACAGATCTGGAGTATTCTCTATTAGTGTAGCTGATTAACCATGTGAATTATCTATATTATTTATTAAATTTCCCATTAATTGTATTTTATTAACGTCTACCCCTACCCCAATTCTAAACCCAATCATTACAGTAATGTAAAAACAGATCTGGATCTGGAGTCTTCTCTATTAGTATAGCTGATTAACCATGTGAATTATCTATATTGTTTATTAAATTTCCTATTAAATGTATTTTATTAAAGTCTACCCCTTCCCTAACCCTAAACCCAACCGTCACAGTAATGTAAAAACAGATCTGGAGTCTTCTCTATTAGTATAGCTGATTACCCATGTGGATGGATGATAACATCCTTCTGAGCCTACTAGTAGGCATAGAAGGCCCCTACTGACCCATATCTATCAGCTGATAACCACTGATAACGCCCATTCAATCGAGTGATACCATTCGAAGCGAGTGACTTGACCCTTTTTTAGGGTGCAAAATCTTGCTAATGTGACCGCACCTTTATCCAGCTTTGTGGAGACGGTGGACCTCTTCGGATTATATGATACCTGACTTTCGCTTCACAGCTAAACGCCTGTTACGTTCTGTCCTCAGTGTTCAAAACGGTATTATGCACATTTCAGGCACCAATGTCTTTGTGGGCATTGTTGTGGAGTATGTAATGCGTGTAAAAGCTGTTCCTAGCCGTCGTTTCGGATCTACAACAATCACAGAATTTAAAAACTGGTCATCAGGGATGTGAGGTAGCATGTTTTTGACACACAAGCACTCTTTTCAGACACTCAAATGTGGTTTTGTCCTCTTTTTTTCAAGTTCTCATGTGGTTTATTTTGCTCCCTGTATTTATTTATGACAAACCTCTTTTGAAGGATGCCAGCGATGGACTGAAGGAGTTACGGTTCACTTTAATGTACTGAAAGCACCCAAATCAGCCATGTAGCCACCCATCGCCCTTCGTTTGGGCACCAGAATTCACACCACAATGGTATGGGATGCAATGAAGGCCCCTCAGCACGGTTCCTTAGTGCCTTGGTAGAGAACATTATTCCAAAAATCAACCTTCTCATCATTTGAGTCCAAGCGCAGCCCGCTTATTACGCTCAACACCGAAGTCCAGGGCAGATCGAAAACCGCAAGACTCAAGGAAATGATGTCAGCCGCCAGAGAAATCACCTCATATGGGGGTGAGGGGCGTTTCATTCCCATCATCGACAGCTAAAAATACTGCCACTTTTCTGTAATGAGTGAACTGCTGTTGATCTGACACATTGACAGCGACTCAGAACGGCGACGGAAACAACCAACTGCGGTGTTTGCAGTAGCCTGTCCATGGAAAAATCTCAACATATGCGACATCGGAAATATACACGTTCTCACATGATGTAACCATTTTTTTTGAAGATCCCGTTATTGCATGTTATGAAGTATTACGAGCTGTGGAGTGTGCTGAAATCAGGGCTTCACTAAACATACGGTCGGCAGTGGTGCTGTCTTCAAATATGGCCGGAGTGTGTGCGGTTTATGCAGGCATGCATGAATATATGTGTGCATTTGAATGTGTGTTTGAGTATGTCTGTTCAACAAGCCTCTCTTTTTTTGGGTGAGGCCCTAGATTTTCATGATTGCGCTTGTCATAACTTGCATCAAGTTTTTTTTTTTTAAGGGGGGAGGGGGTGGGGTGTCTGCTTTTAATGTGTAGATATGAGATTTGCTTTGTAAATATCCAGCCGGAATTATTTTAGACACTTGAACAGATCCAGAGAAGGCTCAAATCACTCTAAAGACTCTAAATCCCAGAATGCACTATAGGGTGGTTTTGTTTTAGCAGTTTGTGTCAATGACATTTCAGTATGTAAGGTAGCACTGCTGAAAACCGCACCTGAATTCACACACACTCCCATCAGCTCTTCTTCTTTTAATGGCACTGTTGTTTTCTTTTCTATTCGGCCAGCTAGTTTATGACATGTTTTCTGTAGGAGAAAATGAGAGAAGATATGGACACATCCCCAAAGAATGAGGCCGGATTGCACTGCTGTGTGTGCAGAATCTTTTGATGCATTTCTGTCAGAGGGAGCAAAGGTGGATGAAACGTAGTGTGTGAAATAATATTCTGGTTAATGTTAAAGCTACATGAAAATAAAGCATGAAAGGCTGTGAAATGGTTTACTCTATAATATAATCGCAAAAAAAAAAAATATTTTGTATATAAAAGAATTAAAATAAATGTTGGTTTCCGGATTTCACTACCATATGTCTGGTTTTGATTTTATTCCTTGTGCATAATAATTGTTTTAATTAAAGAATATGAATTGCCTGAAACTACCTCTCAAGCTCTATCAGGTTGGATGGGAAGCGACGGTGTACAGCGATTTTCAGATCTCTCCAGAGATGTTCAATAGGATTTAGGTCTGGGCTCTGGCTGGGCCACTCAAGGACATTCTATTGATATTTCGGCAGTGTGCTTTGGGTCATTGTCCTGCTGGAAGATGAACTGTCGCCCCACTCTGAGGTCAAGAGCACTCTGAAGCAGGTTTCCATTCAGGATGTCTCTGTACATTGCTGCATTCATCTTTCCCTCTATCCTGACTAGTCTTTCAGTCCCTGCTGCTGAAAAACATCCCCACAGCATGATGCTGCCACCACCATACTTCACTGCTTATTTTTCTTCAAACATAACGCCTGGGATTCACTCTAAAGAGTTCAATTTTGGTCTCATCAGACCAGAGAATTTTGTTTCAGATGCCTTTTGGCAAATTCCAGACGGGCTGCTATGTGCCCTTTACTAAGGAGTGGCTTCCGTCTGGCCACTCTACCATACAGGCCTGATTGGTGGATTGCTCCACAGATGCTTGTCCTTCTGTAAGGTTATCCTCTCTCCACAGAAGAACGCTGGAGCTCAGACAGAGTGACCATCGGGTTATTGATCACCTCACTGACTAAGGCCCTTCGCCCCGATCACTCAGCTTAGATGGCTCTAGGAAGAATCCTGGTGGTTCCAAACATCTTCCAGTTACGGATGATGTTTATTTTTTTCACAGTTTTGAGGAAATAAATGAATTTAATCCATTTTGGAATAAGGTTGTAACATGAAAAATTGTGGAAAAAGTGAAGCGCTATGAATACTTTCCGGATTCACTGTATTTTTTGTATTACTGTTGATGTGCAATAATTAATATTACATTATATATTACTTTAGTTTAATAGTTTAAAAATATTTAGACTTTTCCACATATCTTAGACTTTTGGGATTTAATTTTGCTGATGGGCTTAGTTAATGACCCACTGCAGCATAAAAGTTTACCTGAAACTTAAAGTTCAGGCAAGTTAAATGAAGCTATTTGTTTCAAATTCTTTGATGTTACCTCAGTGTTTATTATAAACATTTAGGTTTTTTAAATGTGAACTGTTTTTGGGTAATCTCAAGTTAAATTATTTTCCCCCTAATTATTAATTATAGTATTTTCTTATCAATAATATACAATGATATATTCAAATAACCTTTATTTCTGACATTCACAAGAAGGTGCTTTAAATATGGCTTTAGTTGGACAAAAACAGCCAGAATGCCAAAATACAGATTCTGAATGCATTATGGGGGTTGAGCTTTTACTCACAAGATTTTAGCTTCTTTATCCGATTTGATTGATTCTCTCCGTTTGAAATTTGAATGTATATAATAATTTGGATTTTGTACTGCATATATTATAACAACATATAATACACATTGGGGTGCATTGAAGTTAGTAGTTTCTTTATATAGCCCTACTGTACTACATCTAAACAACAAATAATCTATTTCTTTCCCTCCCCCTACCAGTACAAGAATTTAATCCAGTGGATTTGAACAGATGTGCGCGGATAAGCCTCTCAATACCTTAAATCACCAAATTATCTTGCTCCAAACGCATCGAAATCATTCACAAATGCTTGAAATCACCTTGACAGCTTTGCGACCCTCTGCAGAAGCACATGGACTCGGTCAGCATCCCTCTGCGTTTCAGCATCCAGACATGCGCAGCTCTGCGCTCCCCCAATAGCAGGCCGTGTGTGTGTGCGTCTCGCGCCGGGCTGCGGGACGGGGCGCTGCTTCTGATCCAAGTCTAGGGGATTTAACGCGTTTTTCTGGTGAGTTTGCTGCTGTTGTGGTTATATATGATGGGTTGGAGGGTTTTGGGTGAGAATAGGATGTGTTTAAGGCATTGATGAGTTTATTATGCATGGTGAAGTCCGGATGGAGGTGTTCCGTGCAGTTTTGGGAATACCGCAATGCAGAAGAGGGTGGATGAGTCCGGTCATAGTTGATGTCATCCGTCATGGAAAATATAAATAAATAGGCTACATGCTATAAATAAGCTCTTAAATAAGAAGTAATATTATGATCATATTCAAAACGAATAACATTTATAAATCACGTTTATATTCATATAAATAAGTTATTGCAATTTACTGATGGATTTGCGCATTCTTATGCTTCCACAGCTCGTTTTAGGATGTAATAAGATGACATTTAATTGGTCAAAGTTTTTAACGGGACAGAAGTTTTCCTAGCAACAAAAATGATAGAAATGATGTCATGACAGTATAACATCAAAGGGCGGCGCTAGTTTTCATCAGTGACGCAGGACTTCAATGCAGCCTACAATTAAAGCAATAGTTTACCTAGATATAAATAAATGTGATGTTAATTTACTTATCAGCAGGCCGTCGAAGTGTTTTTTGTTCTACAGTAGAACATTAACTCATTAAATGCATTCCTCAGATATTTATTGATCTATTGTTGACCCAATGTTCCTCAATGTATTCAGTATAAATAATACACATTTACATTGTGAAAGGTTATGCATTTGAAAATTAAAGGAGATTTTTAACTAAATGTTCCTAGGGGATTTCTGTAAAGATTGTCAACAAACTACTAACCCTTTCAGAGTTAAATATACTAACCCTTTCAGAGTTAAATATACTAACACTTTCAGAGTTACATATACAGGCAAAACAAAACTAATATCGGTGACTCCAATACATTGAAACCTTATGAAGTATATCGGTGCAAAAGAAAGTACATTATTTATTATGTTATTATCTTTAAAATCAATGTGTTTCAGCTGTAGTTAACTCTTGAAGTGATTATTGATGCTGTCTTGCATTTATAAATAACCAAAAACCACAGTTTCAAGTGGTTAAAAAAAGTTATTTACATCTGAAGCGAGTAAAACAACAGTAATTTACATTTTTGAGGTGCACTATCCCTTTAACATCATCATGATCACAACCAAAATTCTACCTATGACAATTCTGTAATCTGCCAGTGAGTAAATTTGTGTTTCACCACATTTGAATGAAATGCTTGATTTTTTTTTTCTGTCACTCCCTCAGTATGAGCTTACAGTAGACATGTCGTGACCTAAATCCGAGTGTGCAGGACGACAGCAGACAGCAGATCAGAGGATGCAATGAGATTACATGAGAGACTGCTGAAAAATACAGTGGATTGAAGTAGACCACAATGTGCACAATGACATGGAAGGCCAAACATGAGGATGAATATGCTTTAGGAGTAAAATAGCATGCATACTGTAATGAAAACTGATCAAAATGTCTTTGCTCACGCTCTCCTACAGTGTTAACGTGTAAAAGTGCAATGGCGGCAGATTAGAGATGCTGCATGTGTTAGCAAGAATTCATTTTCATACTTATACTATTGCATTTAACACAGACTCAGATGCACTATTCCTTTACGTTCTGCATCTGCACATGACTGAACTGCTGTAAACATGCATGCGTGCATTCAGTATTGTGTTAATGAGAGAGATTGCTGATTCACTGTAAACATTGGTAGGATGCGATCAATTGTTAATGTTGCTATTTCAGACACAATCTGCTACATCAGAGCAGTAAAATGCAGCTTTTAGCTCTCCCTTTTCTCTTTCTCAGGTCTGGTTTTTGGACTGCTAGATCAAGATGGCGACCCCAGGCCCAGCCATGCTTTTGTCCCTTTTCTCCTGCTTCTTCTTATTAGCCAGTAATGAGCTTTCTGTCTGTCTGTCTGTCTGTCTGTCTGTCTGTCTGTCTGTCTGTCTGTCTGTCTGTCTGTCTGTCTGTCTGTCTGTCTGTCTGTCGATCTATTTATCATTCTGTCTATATATTTTATCTGTCATTGTTTCAATCTATCTATACTATCATTCTTTGTTCCATCCATCCATCCATCCATCCATCCATCCATCCATCCATCCATCCATCCATCCACCCACCCACCCGCCTGTCTGTCCATCCATCCATCCATCCATCCATCCATCCATCCATCCATCCATCCATCCATCCATCCATCCATCCATCCATCCATCCATCCATCCATCCCCGCCCGCCTATCTATCTATCTATCTATCTATCTATCTATCTATCTATCTATCTATCTATCTATCTATCTATCTATCTATCTATCTATCTATCTATCTATCTATCTATCTATCTATCTATCTATCTATCATTCTGTCTATCATTCTGTCTATCATTCTGTCTATATATTTTATCTGTCATTTTTTCAATCTATCTATACTATCATTCTTTGTTCCATCCATCCATCCATCTATCCATCCATCCATCCATCCATCCATCCATCCATCCATCCATCCATCCATCCATCCATCCATCCATCCATCCATCCATCCATCCATCCATCCATCCATCCATCCATCCATCCATCCATCCATCCATCCATCCATCCATCTATTTAATGAGTATTATGTTCCAATACAATATTATTCTGTAAATTATATCTACAGTATGAATATTCTCCCAAATCCAAATTTACTAAACTGTTTTTTTTTTACTTCTAACTCCAGCTGCGATCAAACCCAGGATCTTTGAACCCAGGATTTTTGACAGTAAGTCTTCAACTTTCACTAACAAGTCTCTCAGATATTCATTTATACTTAGAACGGGCCAATGTTAGACTAGATTTAGCACTAAAACTACCCAACTAACTACAATATGGTAAAAATAAGTGTTGATGATTTCCACCATCACTTATAACCATATTGTAGTTAGTTAAGTGTTTTTTTTTGTGGTAAATCTAGTCTAACATTGGCTTATGTTCTTGTCGTCAGAGGAGGCCACTGGCTTTGGACCCATATTTGAGGAAGAGCCTCTGGACACTGTGTACGCGGAGGATTCACCTGAAAACAAAATATCCATGAACTGCAGGGTGCGCGCAAACCCACCGGCTATTATCAAGTAAGGTTTTATCCTTCTCTTATCACACATTCAGTTTGTCATTACCTCTGTCTACCAAAACTTACTCATAGTAAGTCCTGTCCCCCATAGGTACTGTTGCTAAAAAATAAAATAAACAAGTAAATAACAGGGTGAGAATGTGGTCAAATCTTAAACGTGGTAAAAATCAGGCGAGGGCTTTTCTTTTTTTTGGACTGCTTTTGAAAACTGTCGGTTGGGTTGGGGAGGATGGTGGGCGGGTCAATCAGTGCTTTTGAAAACACCATTGGTTAGGTTTAGGGAAGGAGAAGGTGTACCCGCAAGAAAAATTTGAGATCTCAAAAAGCATACACAGCGACCTCTGGTGGATTCGCGAAAACAAAAACTGCAAAAAAACATACCTCCTGGGACAAATTTGGCGCTCTCCAGAAATGTATATAGGGGTACGTTTTCAGAATGAGCCTGGGTTGGTTTTCTATGGTGCTGAAACCTAACATTATAAGAGTTCCAGTCTTCTGATACTCAGCTGCTATTGGCTCATTTGTGTTTGAGGGGTGGGGCTTACCCATAGCTCAATTGAAAGAAGTTCTGTTCCAGAAGTTCATTAATGAAATGCTGTACTTCACAGGTGGTGGTTAAACAACTGGCAAATTAAGCTGATGGAGCAGCCGGATGAGCACTTCAGCCTGGTTGGAGGAAACCTTGTCATTACCAACCCAGACAAGAGCAAGCATGCTGGGAAATATGTATGTGTGGCCAAGAACGTGTACGGCACCGTCATGAGCAAAGAGGCCAACGTCAAATTTGGATGTATGTGAGGGATTGGACTCGTTGGGTTTGTATGAATCGTTTCTTCTCCTCAGTTGCTTAGTCTAAGTTGTGCTTTGTTCTCCAGATCTGAACCAGTTTCCCACAGATGAGAGAGAGCCGGTGAATGTGAAGGAAGGACAGGGAGCTGTTCTGCTGTGTACACCTCCCTCTCGCTATCCAGGTAAGACCTACTTTTATATATAAGCAAAATTAACCTAAATAATGTAACAATTGAAAGATCGCTGTTAGATTTCAACAAGGGCTACTTTGATAAGGCTCATGTGGGATTTTGTCTCAACCCTGAAAAATGATAAATAAGATTTAGTTCAAATTAGTTTTCATACAATAAAAAAGACAATGAAACAAGAAATACATTATTATATACAAATAATATACCATTACTGTGACATAAATTTATATGTTTAGTTTATAGAATATCTTTTCAGTGGCAAATATGATTAAGAGCCACCTACAGCGGGGGAAATAAGTATTGAACACATCACTATTTTTCTCAGAAAATATTTTTTTAAAGGTGCTGTTGACTTGAAATTTTCACCAGATGTTGGTAACAACCAAAGAAATCCATAGATAATCTAATTAGTTTACAAATGAAATTATGTATAATAAAATGAAATGACGAGGGAAAAAGTATTGAACGCATGAAGAAAGAGAGGTGTAGAAAGGGAGTAAAGGCCAGACTCTCAGTAGTTCTTCAGCAACCCTCTGCCCTTCCTCAGTGTAAATTAATATTAGCTGCTTCAGTCCAACATCTACATTATCAGGATGATGAAGATGAAACCAGGGTGGACATTTCAGCAAGACAATGATCCAAAACACAGCCAAGGAAACTCTCGAATGCTTTCAGAGAAAGAAAATCAAGCTGTAGATTGGCCTAACCAATCACCTGACTTAAATCCAATAAAAAAATAGAAAACAAAGATCAGAGTTGATAGACGAGACCCACAGAACAATCAGTTTGTGAAAAAAAGACACACCTGAGCAATGTATTTGACTTCATTCTCCATATGAGAGGCGTCTTTAAGCTGCCATCACCAAAAAAGCCTTTTATATAAAGTATTAACTAAGTTTCAGTCGTTCGTTACTTTCTCCTTGTGTCATTTCATTTTTAATACATAGAACTTATTTATTTTTGTTTTGTTTTATTTTGATGTTTGTATTGTTTGAGGTTTTACCAAAATCTGGTTCAATTCAATGTCAACAGCTTCTTTAGAAATATTATTCCCAGGAAAAAAACATGACGTCTTCAATACTTATTTTGCCCACTGTATATACACATTATATGATATAACCATACATAATTTCTGCCAACCCTCACGTTTTCCCGGGAGTCTCCCGTATTTCAGATCTCCCACCACCTATAACACCCTATAACACCCCCGGATCGCTGACTTTGGTATAGTATCCAATAGCATCGGCTGCCCGAAACTCGTGCATGGTACAGTAACTTAGCTGTGTTATTCAGACACCTCACCCCGACACCTAGACATCGCCATCCCCACCCCGGGTTTCCCAGATTTTCAGAGACAAATATTGGCAGGTACATACATTATTCATCATCATTATTATTGTTGTTTATGAATATCTTTGATAAAATTATCAATTTAATGGTACCTAAAAATCATACAGATGATTCATGCACATGACTATAAAGTATAAATAAAAATATGATACAATATTAATAAAAACAAATATAAATATTATATAAATAATGAAAATTATTATAAAAGATATACAATAATTTTACAAAACATATTCAGTAAGCATGACTGTATACTTTGTATACTGTGGGGTGTATGTACATGCACTTATGGTAGTCAAATTATTATTAATATTATTTACAACAATTATTTTAATATATAATTTTTTTATCATTCACAACTCTGTTAATTAATATTAAATAAAATAAATAAATTTGATTAGATCATTTTTTATTATTTTTTTTTAATTTGTAAAAAGTAATAAATGTTATAGAGTAAAAATTATTAAATGAAAATGGAAACTATTATTATCAAAGTCAAAGTCAGCTCTATTGTCAATTCAGCGACATGTGCGTTACTCTCAAACCCTTGGTGTATAACAGTAATAATAATATTAATAGAAAAAGTAGAATTTTAAAAAGAATTTACAATAAATACAATTACGCATATAATATAATCTAAAAATATAAGTAAAAATTAAAATTGTAAACAATGCGATTACACTTAAGGGCATTATATATTATAATTTAATTATTATATTATTATTCAGTTCAATAATATATTTTTATTTAAACAGTAGTAGTGACTTCATATTTATTATTTAACAAATAATCATTTTTGCAGTAAGTTTACTAATAATGAGCATTATGTTGTTTTGTTGTCTCTCAGACGAGGTGATGTTCCGCTGGATCTACAATGACTTCCCCAACTTCATCATCCCAGATCAGCGGCGCTTCGTCTCTCAGAGCACCGGGAATCTGTACATCGCTAAAGTCGAGGCGTCTGATGTCGGCAATTATTCCTGCTTTGTGTCGAGCCCAACCATCGGCAAGAGTGTTTTCAGCATGCCTATAGCTCTGATTCCACAGATAGAGAGTAAGCGCTTTCACATTACCCACAATGCCAAGATTTATGCTCACTTAGAACACTTTTGCTTAATAATACCTAATAATGATTTATATCTCTACACTTTAAACAGAGGAAGTGAAGCGATATCCTGCTGATATCCGGGTAAAATTTCCTAAGACGTATGCTTTGGTGCACCAGAACATCACTCTGGAGTGCTTTGCCCTTGGAAAGTAAGTCAACGAATCCAGACAGTGTATATATAGTGTGCATGGAACTGTAGTGCATGTGTTTCCCAACCCTGTTCCTGGAGGCTCACCAACAGTACATATTGTGGATGTCTCCCTTATCTGACCCATTCATTTCAGGTTTCTGAGTCTCCTCTAATGTTCTGATGAGTTGATTCAGGTGTGTTTGAATAGGAAGAGGTTGAAAATGTGTACTGTTGGTGTGCCTTTAGGAACAGTATTGGGAAACACTGCTGTAGTGAAACCAAAATATTTTCATATACAGTGCAGGAAATTTCAGATCCCAAACCAGGAGAATCTTTCAAGCAGAATTGTTTATTGAGAACATGTTGGTTGTTCTTGAAGATGACTGTTGACTGCAGAAGTCTACAAGAGTCTGCAAGAGTCTTGTAGATCAATAAATGCAGAACAATCAACACGTTCTCAATAAACAATTCTGCTTGAAAGATTCCCATGATTTGGGTTCTGAAATTTCCTACAATTTGGTGTCGTGACCCGGATAGAGACTGAAATCACCAATTTCCAACTACAGTATAGACCATTTTGAGGGATGTAAACAATAACAATGAACCTAATGTATTTCCTGTTTTACATCTTTAATTTCTATAGCTTTCGAGAATCCAAAAAGAGCCACATATTGATAAATAATATTATGATAGCTGTTTTAACACTAAATTATGACTGAATTGCCTCTTGTTACATTTCTGAAATAGTTCGATAGCAAGCAGGACATGTTCATGGGCCAGTGACATCACCACATTGAAATGGTCTACACAATACATGGTATATTTATTTACCACGGTGTAAATAGTTTGTCACAGCTGACACATTGCAGTTTCTACGGAGATCTCAAATGCACTTCAAGTTAAGAAAACACATGCAAATAGAAAAATACTAACAAATCGACAAAGCATTTCCATCAATTTGACAACACACACATATATACCTGAACACATGAAAATACAGAAACATGCTGCAAATAGAGCAGACCACAAAGCAAATGTGTCGGGGGATCCCAAAAAGTGACGAACCCGGGTGTTTTTTTTGTGAGTTTTTTGTTTATTTTAATATCATTCTCATGTGGTTCATTATTTTTTGCCCTTAAAATCTGACAAACTGCACATTTACTATTAAATGAAATGTCATTTGTCTGATTACTAGGGGCAAAAATATACAAACAACAAGGAATTGCACAACCAGATCACTTGACACATTTCCATTGTGCTCTGCACTATTAGCAATGCATTTCTGTGTTGGTCACTCTTTATTTTGATGGTCCGTTTGTTGAAGTTAAGTTACATTGCATCTACAGTTGCAATCAGAATTATTCAACCCCCTGATTTATTAGCCCCCCTGTTTATTTTTCCCCCCAATTTCTGTTTAACGGAGAGAAAAAAATTTCAACACATTTCTAAACATAATAGTTTTAATAACTCATCTCTAATAACATTTCTAATGACAGTAGATAATATTTTACTAGATTTTTTAAGACACTTCTATACAGCTTAAAGTGACATTTAAAGGCTTAACTAGGTTAATTAGGTTAACTAGGCAGGTTAGGGTAATTAGGCAAGTTATTGTATAATGATGGTTTGTTCTGTAGACTATTGAAAAAATATATAGCTTAAAGGGGCTAATAATTTGACCTTAAAATGGGTTTTAAAAAATTAAAAACTGCTTTTATTCTAGCCGAAATAAAACAAATAAGACTTTCTCCAGAAGAAAAAATATTGTCAGACATACTGTGAAAATTTTCTTGTTCTGTTAAACATCATTTGGGAAATATTTAAAAAAGAAAAAAAATTCAAAGGGGGGCTAATAATTCTGATTTCAACTGTACATGCCAACTAATTCTCATTAGATTATAAGTAGACTGTTAGAGTTGGGTTAGGGTTAGTGTAAGTTGACATGTACTTGCAAAGTTACTGATAGTCAGTTAAATGTCCGTTGAAGGAGCAGTGTCAACAGATATTAAGCAGTCAGTCTACTAATACTCAAATAGACCATCAAAATAAAGTGTTACCTCTGTGTTTGCTTGTGTTGTGACAATTTGTGTGCATGTGTGTTGTCAAATTAATAATGATGTTTTCTTAATTTGTTAGTGTTTTTCTATTTGCATGCGTTTTCTTAACTTGCAGCATTTCGAGCTCTCTCAGCCTCTGTACCAAACACTCTAATACATGTCAAATGGGAACAACGAATAGTAGTAATAAATGCTTCAATGTGTGCTGTAATATTATTAAAAATCTTGAAGGTACTGTTGATAATCGTTCCTAATCTCACATGGTCAGACATTGATTTATCAATTAAACAATAGCTAAAATAGTAGTGAACAACATGATATGAATGAATATCACAATTAAACGACTACTGAGTTTTCTTGATTCAAACGAGAACTCGGAAGCAGTATCCCATACGTCACAAATGAACAAGTGGGTAATCATGGTAAATGCTCAGTAAATACTGTAATAAAACAATCCTTTTCTAGTAGAGATGTATTGACTTTCGCACGTTTTTTTTGCCATATAAACTCATTGTTTACCTTTCAGTCCTCTTCCACACATCCGCTGGAGGAAGCTAGATGCTGATCTCCCACCAAACTATGAGGTCAGCATGAATGGAGCTTTACTTCACCTGATCAACGTCCAGTATGAGGACGAGGGGAGTTACGAGTGTGAGACGCTGAATGTGAAAGGGATGGACTGGTATCGACAGTGGCTCTACGTTGAAGGTAACAAAAACAAGTATTATACTATATTCAGGGCCCTATTGACCTTGCTCTGCAATGCGGAAGTGGTAACTAGGAATAATAAACAGCAGAAAATTATCAAACTGCTTGCTCTACAAACAACTATGTTCATGACTACAGAAAAAAGTAGAATAATAAAAAAATATCAGTTTGAAACATGAAGCCGCATAACGCTTTGTTTTTACATTTAAACATCAGAGGATGTGAATGAGACTGGAAGTCTCGTTCCCCTTCGGGAGGGGAACTTCAATGCTATGTGGAAAAACTTCCACTATGGGGATTTCGTCAGAATCCAATCATCTGAAAGAGTATAAAAACGGGCCAATGAAATGCCAATGAGTTGGCAGCGTCAGCGTGCACAGCTGTCTTGAATGACAATCAGTGTGGCATAAAAGGCTAGCATGTGCTCAGCAACGCTATCCTTTTCGCTTTCAGAGCCTTTCACAAGCTTCTGAGAGAGTTGCTGAGGGTTCTCCAACCTGTCTGTACAGAGAGAGAGATTGAGAGCTGTTCTCCCGGTCCAGAGTGCGTTTACGCTGCGGCAGACGGTCGAGCTGGGTCTTCTCTCCCTTGCCTGGCGTCCTTTGGGTCCGGTCCTCAAACTGAGCGGTTTGTATAGGAAGCAAGCTTCCCTAAAAGAGCAACACGGTCGTGCAGTGCGTCTTTTTAAAGATGTCGCTCCGACCGTGCGTTTCTGGATGTGGTGGTTCCCTGTCCTCGGATGATGGGCACGAGCACTGCGTGGCATGTCTGGGGGTCCAGCATGTCAATGCGGTGCTCGCGGGCAGTGCATGCCGTCATTGCGACGTCATGTCTGTTGCGCAGCTAAGATCGCGGCTCGCTCTTGTAAAAGGGCGACCCACCCCAGTTGTCCCCCGCTCTGCGGTTGGCACTCGGGCAGATCTGAGGGTTACGGTGGGAGCTAATCCGCCGCCTTCGGGCTCGCGGACCTCTCATTCCTCAGCGCGCTCCATCCAAGCTTCGAGTGAAGGAAGCGGTCCATCTTCACGGATGGTTGCCCTTTCACTCGATGACACCGAGGACCAGATGTCCATCAATGCATCGGAGGGTGGGCTATCATTATCCGACGAGGATCCGAACCCGCTCCCTCCCTCCGGGGTTGTGAGCGTGGCTTCGGATCCAGAAGCGGATATGCTGGCCGTGCTTTCCCGGGCTGCTTCGGCCGTGGGTTTGGAGATGGTTTATCCCCCAGCCCCGCGGCCGGACCGACTAGATGGGTGCTACGTGGAGGACAAAAAGGCGAAGCCTTCTAAGCCTCCCGTCCCCTTCTTCCCGGAAGTGCACAGTAGGCTCACGCAGTCTTGGAGGGCACCTTTCTCTGCCCGATCTGCGTGCGCCTCCGCCCTCACCACCCTGGATGGTGGAGCAGCCAGGGGGTACGAGGCGATTCCCCAGATTGAGCGCGCCATTGCGGTCAACCTATGTCCGCGTGGCGCCTCTTCCTGGAGGGGTCAGCCCCGTCTCCCGTCCAAGGCTTGTAGGTTATCTGCCTCCCTCGGAGCCAGAGCCTACAAAGCCGCGGGCCAGGCTGCTTCCGCCTTGCATGCTATGGCCACCTACCAGCGCTACCAAGCGCAGGCGCTGGCCCAGCTGCACGAGGGTGGTTTCGACCCAGGCCTGCTCCATGAGCTCCGCACCGCAACCGACTATGCTCTGCGTACCACCAAGTCGGCTGCGTGTGCCCTGGGAGGTCGATGGCCACATTAGTGGTCCAGGAACGCCACCTCTGGCTAAACCTGGCAGATATGCGCGATGTTGACAAAGTCCGCTTTCTTGACTCGCCCATATCCCAGGCTGGCCTGTTCGGCGACACCGTCGGTGAATTCACCCAGGAGTTCACGGCGGTGAAGGAGCAGTCGGATGCGATGGGCAAAGTCATCTATCGGCGGGACCGTAAGACCGCTCCCCCCGCCGTACCATCCACCTCCGCTGCTCCTCGCCGAGGGCGCCCGCCTGCGGCCACAAGACCTGCTCTCGCGCCCCCGCCTGCGCCTCCGGCCAAGCGGCAGCGCCGAGCATCCCGCAGGCAGCCAGCGCCCCCGCCCCAGGGCGCCGCTAAGTCCGGTAAACGGACCGCGAAGCGTCCCTGAGACGGGCCATCCGGAGAGGAGGGAACTTGCTCTTTCCCCGGCGGAGGGCCGGGCCCCACAAATAACACCAACGGCGTTTTTCAACGCCACGCAAATTCCAAAGAAAGAGCATTTTTCCACCTCCCCGGATGTGACTGCCCGAACACTGCCAGCTTGGGACGCTATGCCTTCCAGCTCGCAGGATCGGTGCGTTTCGCCAGTGGCTCACGGAGCGCAAGAGAACGGTCTCCTTTCTCTTCCCCTCCTGACCACCCCTCCGGAGTATGGGTGCGAGACGAGAGTGAATCTCTCGCCTCCTGCTCTCCCGCGGGACCCCAGTGCTTCCCGGTTGAGCCCACCCACTCCGTGCTGCCCCACCGTTGGTACGTCAGCGATCGTGCGAATGAAGCCGCTAGCGATGGCTCTGCCTGCCTGGTTAGCGCGGGCCAGCCCATCGCGGTGGCTCATCCGCACGATCAGACTCGGCTACGCGATTCAGTTCGCGAAACGGCCTCCCAGGTACACGGGTGTGTATTTCACCAGGGTCAGCCCTGTGTCCGCCCCTGTCTTGCGAGAGGAGATTGCTGTCCTCCTGGCGAAGGATGCAATCGAGCCGGTCCCTCCAGCCGAGATGGAGCGCGGGTTTTACAGCCCGTACTTCATCGTACCCAAAAGAGCGGTGGGCAACGACCAATCCTAGACCTGCGCGTTTTGAACCGTTGCCTTCACAAGCTGCGGTTCAGAATGCTCACGCAGAAAACGCATCATCCGATGTGTTCGTCCTCAGGATTGGTTTGCAGCAATAGACCTGAAGGACGCGTATTTCCATGTTTCCATACTTCCACGCCACCGGCAGTTTTCTGCGGTTTGCGTTCGAAGGCCGAGCATGGCAGTACAAAGTCCTCCCCTTCGGGCTCTCTCTGTCTCCGCGAGTTTTCACCAAGCTCGCGGAGGGTGCCTTAGCGCCCCTTCGACTCGCAGGCATACGCATACTCAATTATCTCGACGACTGGCTGATTTTAGCCAGCTCGCGGGATCAATTGATTACGCACAGAGACAAGGTGCTCCGGCACCTCGACCTGTTGGGGTTTCAGGTCAACCGAGAAAAGAGCAAACTCGCACCCGTGCAGAGGATCTCTTTTCTCGGGTTGGAGCTGGACTCGGTCACCATGACGGCGCGCCTCTCACGAGAGCGCGCCGGGCTGATGCTGAACTGTCTGAGGGAGTTCGACAGAAAAAAGGTGGTCCCCCTGAAATTGTTTCAGAGGCTCCTGGGGCATATGGCATCCGCAGCTGCGGCCACGCCGCTCGGATTGCTCCATATGAGACCACTGCAGCATTGGCTTCACGATCGAGTCCCCAGACGCGCATGGCACGCGGGCACACACCGAGTGACTGTCACTGCGCTGTGTCGCCGCACCCTCAACCGCTGGAGGGACCCCTCCTTCCTACGGGCCGGAGTGCCCCTGGGACAGGCGTCCAGGCATGTCGTCGTCTCGACGGATGCTTCCAGTACGGGTTGGGGGGCCGTGTGTTGCGGGCATGCGGCTGCGGACCTATGGAAGGGAACCCAGCTGCATTGGCATATCAATTGCCTAGAGCTGTTGGCAGTGTTGCTCGCCCTGCGCCGTTTTTTACCGGTGCTCAGAGGGCAACACGTACTGGTCAGGACGGACAGTACGGCGACGGTGGCGTATATCAACCGCATGGGGGGTATACGCTCCCGCCGCATGTCTCAGCTCGCTCGCCGTCTGCTCCTCTGGAGTCATACGCGGCTCAAATCGCTGCGTGCCATTCACATCCCAGGCAAGCTCAACCGTGCAGCCGACGGGCTCTCACGGCAGCTTCTAGTCTCGGGAGAATGGAGACTCCACCCCGAGTCTGTCCAGCTGATATGGGCGCACTTCGGGGAAGCCCAGGTCGACCTGTTTGCTTCCCCCGAGAACGCTCATTGCCAGTGGTTTTTTTCCCTGACCGAGGGCTCCCTCGGCACGGATGCACTGGCCCACAGCTGGCCTCAGGGCATGCGCAAATATGCGTTCCCCCCAGTGAGCCTACTCGCGCAGTTACTGTGCAAGGTCAGGGAGGACGAGGAGCAGGTCTTGCTAGTTGCGCCTCTCTGGCCCAACCGGACCTGGATTTCAGAACTCTCCCTCCTCGCGATAGCCCCCCCCTGGCAGATCCCGTTGAGAGAGGACCTCCTCTCTCAGGGACAGGGCACCATCTGGCACCCTCGTCCAGATCTGTGGAACCTCCACGTGTGGTCCATAGACGCGAGGAAGACTTAGGTAACCTACCGGTGGCGGTGGTTAATACCATCACTCAGGCTAGAGCACCCTCTACGAGGCATGCCTACGCCCTGAAGTGGAGTCTATTCACTGAATGGTGTTCTTCTCGCCGAGAAGACCCCCGATCTTGCCAGATCAGTGTTGTGCTTTCTTTCCTTCAGGATAGGTTGGAGCGGAGGCTGTCGCCCTCCACACTGAAGGTTTACGTGGCCGCTATCTCCGCTCATCATGACGCGGTGGACGGCGGCACCGTGGGTAAGCATAACCTCGTCATCCGGTTCCTCAGAGGTGCGAGGCGAATATTCCCCCCCGCCCCCCTCTTATGCCCTCTTGGGATCTCACTGTAGTGCTCACGAGCCTACGGGGAGATCCCTTCGAACCACTCGACTCAGTATCCTTGAGATTTCTGTCCCTGAAGACAGCTCTGCTGGTCGCGTTGGCTTCGATTAAGAGGGTAGGGGATCTGGAGGCATTTTCGGTCAGTGACTCGTGCCTGGAATTCGGGCCGGCCTACTCTCACGTTGTCCTGAGACCCCGGCCTGGATATGTGCCCAAGGTTCCTACCACACCGTTTAAGGACCAGGTAGTGAGCCTGCAAGCGCTGCCCCCGGAGGAGGCAGACCCAGCCCTTTCATTGCTGTGTCCTGTCCGCGCTTTGCGGACTTATGTGGACCGTACTCAGAGTTTTAGATCCTCTGAACAGCTCTTTGTCTGTTATGGTGGTCGGCAGAAGGGAAGTGCCGTATCTAAACAGAGGTTGGCCCACTGGATAGTGGATGCCATCTCCCTCGCTTACCTGAGCCAGGGCGAGCCGTGTCCCCCAGGAGTTAGAGCACACTCCACTCGGAGCGTTGCCTCCTCTTGGGCGTTAGCACGCGGCGCCTCTCTTACAGACATCTGTAGAGCTGCGGGCTGGGCGACACCTAATACATTTGCTAGATTTTACAATCTTCGAGTGGAGCCGGTCTCCTCAAGGGTGTTGGGAAACCCCGAGTCATGAGGAAAATCGGTAGGTGTTGTAAACGCTTGCTGCGCCTCTCTCTCTAACACAGAGATCCGTGCGCCTTTTTTACTTTGCCAGTCGAGTTCCCCGCTTGGCGAACCCTGCAGAGTTCCTCCGAGGCCCCCACCACCTGACTCAGCGGAGGAGTCAGGCGATGGCCCGTTACGTTGTAGGTATGCCCGCTGGTCATCCCGCGTTCTGGGTATAGGTGCCTGCTATGTGTGATCCCCGCTGGCGATCCCATATGCTCACTCAGCCACGATGTAGTTCCCCCCTCCGGGGCGGACTCGTGTCTTCCCTCCCCGCTAACCATCTTCATATGTGCACTCCCCCTTCTCAGGGCTAGTCCATATACTACTTGCCACCAGGTCTCCCCTCCCCGGGCAGCAGGTGGCCTCCGCAGCGTCCTCCCTATCGG
The DNA here is from genome assembly GCA_903798195.1 of Danio kyathit. Taxonomy (NCBI): domain Eukaryota; kingdom Metazoa; phylum Chordata; class Actinopteri; order Cypriniformes; family Danionidae; genus Danio; species Danio kyathit. Next base: position 16,980,611 of record LR812522.1, read on the forward strand.
GACTGAACGCTTTCCCAACGTACTGTCGTATCTAAAATTCCTAGAAACTAACTAGGTGTATCTTACGACTCCCCGAAAAGTATATCTAAACCAGAAAAGGTAAGTAGGGTAAGTAAGGGCCAGGGGACACGTTGGAGGACTGTGTCTCCAGCGATGCAGGTGCGCTCGTACTACTGCGTGGCGGGCCCCTCACTGGAGACATGGTAAGGTTCTTTCGTTGTGGCGCTTTCCATAAATTTCCCCATAGTGGAAGTTTTTCCACATAGCATTGAAGTTCCCCTCCCGAAGGGGAACGCTCAGGTTACTAAAGTAACCCTCGTTCCCCGAGGGGGGGAACGGAAATGTTATGTTCCTTCGCCACAATGATTGTCCCTTAGCTGTTGAGTGTGAAAGCCTCTTCAGCTAGAAAAGGATAGCGTTGCTGAGCACATGCTAGCCTTTTATGCCACACTGATTGTCATTCAAGACAGCTGTGCACGCTGACGCTGCCAACTCATTGGCATTTCATTGGCCCGTTTTTATACTCTTTCAGATGATTGGATTCTGACGAAATCCCCATAGTGGAAGTTTTTCCACATAGCATTTCCGTTCCCCCCCTCGGGGAACGAGGGTTACTTTAGTAACCTGAGCGATTCCAGTGGCTCCAGCCGCTCGTACGTCAAGATTAAGGTCAATAATGTGTGTTTTATTTATTTTATAATAGTAATTTTGAAGCATATTTACAGAGAGCTCAGATGTGCTGCAAGTTAATAAACAGATGCAAATAGAAATCAGTTTGACAACATGCGCAAACAAATCCTCATTACACAAATATAGAAACATGTCCCAAATAAAGAAAACACATGCATTTAGAAAAACATTAACAAATTGAGAAAGCCAGATTCGGTCTGTTGTTCGCTCTAGCTTCTTACACTTAAGGCAACTGGCCAAAATTAAGCACATTTTTTATTATACAAGGCCTTTGAAACGGTAATCCATGCCTTTATAACCTCCCGCTTGGACTACTGCAATGTCCTTTATTTTGGGGTGAGTTAGTCTTCTATTTCTCGTCTGCAACTTGTTCAAAATGCAGCTGCGCGTCTTTTATCTGGCACATGCAAAAATGAGCACATCACCCCGGTTTTATCTTCTTTTCACTTGCTGCCCGTTCATTTCAGGATCCATTTTAAGTTACTTTTATTTGTTTTTAAGTGTCTGCACCTCTTTACCTCTGAGCTTCTCTGTCCCTGCACACCTTCTCGTTCGCTCAGGTCAGCCGACCAGCTCCTCCTGAGTGTGCCCAGGCCAAGTCGAAAGCTCAGTGGTGATCGGGCTTTTGCTATGGTTGCACCAAAATTGTGGAATGTATATTAGACAAGCCACTTGTTCAATTTGGCTTTTAGCACAGTGTGAGATGTTGACATTTTATGTTTATTTATTTATCTTTTAAAGTATGTGCTACGCTTAGTTTTACTCTCTATTGTAAGCACTTTGGTCAACTGTGTTGTTTTAAAGTGCTTTATAAATAAAATTGAATTGAATTAAACATCATATTGATGACAAATACTGACATTTATTCATCAGGTATGGCAACTAAAATCCAACGTCTGATAGACGTCATAGTGGTAATGTACACAAGCAGTCAAGCAGTCAAGCAGTAACATCATTAGACATTGATATCTGGTTGCTTTTAGGTTGTGTTGGAAAGTGACCAAAATCTAACATCAACTACAATGTCATTGTCAATGTCACTGAAACACATTCAACACATTACTGTAACACATTCAAGTCCCACTGCTAAAATTCCTTCAAATTTCTATGGTATGTGTATATGTATGTGTATGTATCTACATTATTTATATCGTATTTACAGAGTTATTATTTTGATGAACCTGATAAAGAAAAAAAAAATTGTTTCTGTATCCGAGGTGCTCATTATATATTCTGAAAATAAAAATGCATGACAGACTGATTTTGACTGGGTGATTTTCTCCACAGGTCCTCCAGAGTGGGCGGAGCACATCAATGACACAGAGAAAGATGTCGGGAGTGAACTCACTCTAAGATGTGTTGCTGTTGGGAAGCCAATACCATGGATACGTTGGCTAAAAGACGGCTATTCGGTTAATATCTTGATTTATTTGTTGTGTTAAAACCAAAACAGAACTCTTCGGAGTGTTTTATGTATTCATACATGTAAATTTTTTTCTTATTTACAGTATGGCAAAGGAGAATTGAAGTTTTCCAGTCTCACGTTTGAGGATTCAGGCATGTATCAGTGCATTGCTGAGAATGAATGGGGAGCCATTTATGCTAATGCAGAGCTTCGGGTCGTCTGTGAGTTTTTTAATGCTTCTTTACTTTCATTTATTTTAAAGTTGGCTTAATAAAGTGGACATGGAATTATTGCTGAAGGTTGAGTTTGTTCAATGGTCTTTTCTCAGCCTGTGCACCGACGTTCATTTATAACCCAGTGAAGAAGATTCTGCTTGGGGCTGAAAATGGACGTGTGGTCATAGAGTGCAATCCTCGTGCTGCTCCCAAACCCAGATTCATCTGGAAACGAGGCTCGGAGCTCCTGAGCAACTCCTCAAGGTCAGTCATTCCATCTTAACAGCATTCATTTACTGTACCTAGGATGGAACATGTTGTGGAAGACAAGAAGCAGAAGCTTATCTGCAGCTGTCATTCACTTTTATTTTCAGGATATTCGTTTGGGACGACGGAAGTCTGGAGATTCTGAATGCAACAAAAAGTGACGAGGGCTCATACACCTGCTATGCTGAGAATGACCGCGGCAAATCCAACAGCACCGGGACCCTCACTATCACTGGTCAGAGAGCATTCGTATCTTGTCATATCTAATAGCCAATTTAAACGTATATCTGTTATTATTTTTATTTAAAAATGTACTTTATTTATTTAATTTTTCAATTTTATTACTTGTTATTTTAATTAATTGTTAAATAATAAAAGCTTAAATGTAGTTATTTATTTAACATAATTTGCTGAAATTAATTCACATTGTCTTGTAACTTTAATTATTATAGACTAATTATTATAGTGCATTTGAGAGTGATTTATTCATCTACACTGATTTCCATTTACACAATACATATTTTATTTAAAAAAATTCCACATTTATAAATAATTCATATGTATATAGGTTATATGAGGTATGCACATGTTTTGTCTCTTCAATTTTCTCAGAGGCCACCAAGATCACAGTTGGTCCATCAAACTCTGAGGCAGCCGTAGGCGACACTATAGTTCTCCAATGCTCTGCATCGTATGATCCCAGTCTGGACGTCACCTTCATCTGGACTGTCGATTCATACATCATTAACTTCTACACAGACTTTGAACACTACGAGCTAGACATGGTGAGCATTCACAATAATCCCAGGCATTCTGTTGATTGAATGAACAGGAAAGGGAAAATAATTGAGTTGTTTTTTTTTGCAGGATCATGAGAACAGCGGAGACTTGCTGATCAAGAACACTCAGATTAGACATGCAGGACACTATATCTGCACAGCTCAGACTATAGTGGACAACGCCACCGCAGAAGCTGATGTTTTTGTCAGGGGTTAGTGACTTTTCATTGTAAAATAATATCTCTGATATATGTGCGTATTTAACTCTGGTCTGTAGCATCAGTTACTATTGTGCCTCTTAAAGGGACAGTTCACCCAAAAATGAAAATGAAATCATCATTTACTCTCTCTAAAATGGCTTTAACCAGTTCTTTCCTCTGTTGAGCACAAAAGAAGATATTTGGAAGAATGCTGGTTCCTGGAACCCATTAAATTCCATAGTAGGACAAAAAATTACTATGGAAGTTAATGGGTGCCAGCTACATGCATTCTTCAAAGTATCTTCTTTTGTTTTCAACAGAGGAAATAATCTCAAATTGGTTTTGAACAAGAGAAATGTGTGAAAATGATGGCAGAATTTTTGTTTTTGGGTGAACTATCCCTGAACAAATTAAACATACCCCTAAACCTCACTCATATCCGGGTCACAGCATCTTTGTAATCCCTCCAGTTCTACTTACCTGCCCCAAACAAGATTTGAACTGAAATTCTAGCATAGGAGGAAGGATTGCTAACTAGGATGCTACAAATTGCATGTTCTAGCATCAATTGTTAATCAGCTATTCAGTTTACCTGTACAACCTTTTAAAAACTGTCCACTGCAGCACTCAACCCCACTAATCCTCACTCACATCTGGGTCACGGCACCAATAAAACCACTCTGTACTTGCCGTGCTCTGTGCAGTTTTTGAAACAGCTGTTACACCATGGCAAGCATGTATGCTAACAAAGTCTCAAAAGACTGCAGTTATTACCATTTGTTTTCAGTGCAACTATTATACTATTTTATGTTATACTCACCTCCTAAACCTCACTCATATCTGGGTCACGGCACCAACGTAACTCCTCCAGTTCTACTGTGAATGGGAGTTGAATTGCATTTCAGGTGTTAGAAGCAGTGCACTAATCAGTCATTAATATGCGTTATAAGAACAGGGCAGTGATATTTAGTTACACAACTCCACAGATTCGCGTTCATAACATAAATCATCAAAAACTTGAAGATAATTGTATGAAAAAAATCAATACAGGGATGTTTAGTTGTATTAATCATGTGTATTACTGTATATATCACATTGACTTGTTCAGATAAGATGGCTGACAACTTCGCTCGCTGCGCAATAGAGAGTATCTTAACCAACTGCGTCACAGTCTTGTATGAAAGCTGCTCTGTTACTGAGCATAGGGCACTGCAGCGGGTGGTGAAACCTGCTCAACGCATCACAGGGACCCCACTTCCAACCATTAAGGACATCCAGAAGAAACACTGCCTGCGCCGAGCACGCAGTATTCTTAAGGACTGCTCTCACCCTGCTCACAGACTATCACTCTATCCTGCCTTCCGTCAGGCACTTCAGGCTCCCCCAGAAAAATCCAGTAGACTGAGGAACAGCTATTTCCCCAGAACTGTCTCCCTTTTGAACTCTGCCCCCCACTGACTCTTTCCCCCCTCATACACCCCCACACTCTCCTCATAACTTATACTCCCCATAATCACTGCACTATTTAATATTTGCACATTTCAAAATTGCTCATATTCATCGCACTACATTGCACTGATTCATTTCAATTCATTTTGAGTTGTACATACCCACTGTACATAAACATTTGTAATTATGTTCGTATCTATCTGCACACTTTTGACTATTAATAGCAACCTGTACATATATTCATCTATTGATAATTTCTGTTCATAGCTAATACAACCTGTATATAATGTTCATAGTCCATAATCCATCTGTAAATATTACCCATAGTTTTTCTATAATTGCACTTTATATCTTATACCTATATCCTGCACTTGCTGCTATTGCACTCCTGGTTAGACCTAAACTGCATTTCGTTGCCTTGTACTTGTACATGTGTAACGGCAATGACAATAAAGTTGAATATAATCTAATCTAATCTTGACCCAAAAGAACATGTCATTGTCATCTGCTTGTGCTGCAGGTTTGCCTGGTCCTCCGGGTGGCGTCCGTGTGGAAGAAATTGGCGACACATCAGTAAAAATACGATGGTGTCTGGGATCAGATCACGGTAGTCCTCTCATCCAGCACATCGTGCAAACAAGAGACTTTTACGCCCTAGATCCTGAAGACTGGAAAACCGCAACTACCAGTGAGTCCACTAGAGGGAGACAAAACGCATATTTTAAAGGGACAGTTTACACAACAATGGAAATTTACTGCTAATTTGATTACCCTCCAGCTATCCTCAAAGCTTCAGTTGATATAGTAAAGGGACAGTTCACCCAAAAATGAAAATTTGCTCGTTATTTAGTCTCCCTCAAGTGGTTCCAAACCTTTATTACTTTTTTATTTATTTATGTTAAACACATAATAAGATGTTTTTAAAGAAAGCTAAAAACCTGTAACCATTGACTTCCATAATAGGAAAAACAAATTCTATGGAAGTCAATGGTTACAGGTTTCCGGCTTTTTTCAAAACATCTTCTTTTGTGTTAAGCAGAAGAAAGAAAGTCAAACAGGCTTGGAGCAAGTGAAGGATGAGTAAATGATCACAGAATTGTCATTTTTGGGTGAACTATCCCTTTTAGGGCATTATAAAGTGAAATAATTTGTCTGTGTAGGAAGCATTATTGCATTCTCAACACCAAACATGTGTCATACCATAGAAACCAAGCAATAATTTTGCAAATGATGCACAATTTCTTATGCAGACTGATACATTTGTTTCATAAATCCTGAATACTTTTTCCTTAGAAAGGGTGATTACTTTTGTATTGTCTGTATTTGTATTTTTGACTCCTAATGTGAAAACACCTTGTTTTCCCAGCTCCTGTGTTTTTGAACGGATCTATAGAGTCGGCCACTGTGGTTGATCTTTACCCCTGGATGCAATATGAATTCAGAGTGCATGCCATCAATGAATTCGGAGCTGGCGAAAACAGCCGTCCATCCATTAAAATCAAGACATGGGATGCCAGTAAGTTCATTTAGAAATGAATAAATTAATGTTTGCATCACTTATAGTCTCACACAGACTTTTTCTTGTCTCAGGGCCAACAGTAGCTCCTTCTGACGTCATTGGACAAGTGGGAATAAGTGGAGAGTTAATCGTGACTTGGAATGTACGTGTTCATATGCATTTATGCTTGATTTGTTAATTAGCAGTCAGTTGTGGATTTCTAATGTATTTCTTGATCCCATTGCAGCCTGTGAAACCTCAGTTTTTCTTTGGGAAAAAGTTTGGCTATGTCGTGGCGTTCAAGCAGCATGAGGATTACGAGTGGAAGTGGTCAACCGTGGAGGATCCTGAGACCAGACGTTATGTGTACAAAGAGAGCATGACACCAGATACTGAAATACAGATCAAAGTCAGCACCTTCAATAACAAAGGAGAAGGACCCGCAAGTCTTATATCAGTGGTCTACTCACCAAGAATAGGTGAGAATTTTATATATGCATGTAGGTATTTTTATATGTAAATGTATGAATTTATATGTGAATGTATGTATTTAATTTAATAAATTTATGTTTTTTTAAATTTAATTTTGTATTATTTTTGGAATTTTATTTAAATATTGTAATTTAAACTGATGTTCAGTAAGGATATTGAATGTCTGTTTAATTATCTTTTTATTTTATTTTCATCTGTTTATTATTTTATTTAATTAATTAATTTTATTGTATTTCATTGTAACTGTAATGTTTATTGTGTTTTTTCTGATCATTTTTCAATTATATTTTCTTTTTTAACTATTTTAAAATAATTTTATTTATTTATTGTGTTTTCTTTTTTTATCTGTTTATTAAACTTTTACAGATATAACAACGTAATTTTACAGAGAAATTTAAACAAATATTATTCCCACCCCTACCCTCGAAACAAGTTAAAATTACATTGAACTAAGAGAAAAAAATAAATAAATAAAAATAACAAATAAAAAAATGAATTAATTAAAAATGTTAAATAAATAAATTACAAAATAATTTTTAAAAAAATAAAAATAAATAAAAAACCTGTACAGAGTACACATATGCCTTGATAACCCAATATTACAAACATTAATCCTCAGGTATTTATACAAAGTACTTAACTACTTTTGCTTTGCAATTGAAATGCCCTAAGATTTAGATTGACAGTTAAAAGAGATACTGACATGCTCAGAAAAAATGGATGAAGCTCATTGCATCTCGCAACCAGTTGTCAAAACTCGAATACACCGTCTTGCTAACAGTGTTAAAAATGCAAGGGCGTTTGCAGTACAGCTCGATAACCCTGCTATATTTGGAGTTATAGTGTTTTCTAATAGATTTTGTTACATGTTTTCATATATTTTTAAATGTGTTCTCTCCCAATGATTTTATTATTACTGGATTTTAAAAATGAATTCACATTTTTTGTTATTTTATTTTATTATTTTATTATTATTTTATTTTTATAGCATTCTTTGATGCACATAATATATCTATCTATTATTTTTTAAATGAATTTGATTATTTATATATCATTTGTTATCGTTTACAGTTTTCAATGATAGAAGTAGTATCTCTTATTATTTATTAATTGTCCATGATTGTATTATTATTATATATTTTTATTTTATTATTATTTGTTACTTTATTAGGTTAATCTTAGGTCAGATAGAAAATAATACCCCTGTAAATACAATATAAATAATAAAGATACATACACACACACACACACACACACACAAACACCATAAACCACACAATAGTTCAATTCACCAAACAAGAAATTATCTATCTATCTATCAATCTATCAATCTATCTATCTATCTATCTATCTATCTATCTATCTATCTATCTATCTATCTATCTATCTATCTATCTATCTATCTATCTATCTATCTATCTATCTATCTATCTATCTATCTATCTATCTATCCATCTATCCATCCATCCATCCATCCATCCATCCATCCATCCATCCATCCATCCATCCATCCATCCATCCATCCATCCATCCATCCATCCATCCATCCATCCATCCATCGTATTTATTTATGTATATTCTTGTTTAATTGATTTACTTTAAAATGCTTAGTCAAGTCATCCTCTATGCATTATCCTCTCAGCACCGACTGAAGCCCCACTAGACGTGTATGCCCGTCAGGTCACCTCCACTGAGGCTTTAGTCTGGTGGTTACCAGTCTACCAGGCACCACCAATGTGGGTCGACGGATACCAGGTTAGTTTGGTCTCAAATGAAACTACAGCGAATAGTCATGAGATCCTGCTCCTCACGTATCTTCCTTTAATTTTGCAGATTCGCTACTGGAGAAAATATGATGATAATGAAGCTGCTGCATCTCGAGTTATTGTTCACAGAACGGTAAACCAAACCCGTCTGGAAAACATGCGGCCCGATTCACACTACCTTATTGAGGTGCGAGCGTTTAATGGAGCAGGACTGGGACCGCCAAGCGAACACTGTGAAATGTTTACCAGGAGACCCCGTAAGACTTTATTACATCTTTAAAATCTTACATCTTTATTACTGCTGTTATATTTGAAATGAGAGACAATAATGCATTTGAATGTTGTGCTTTCAGCCCCAAGTCGTCGTTTGAGAGTTTACAAATACGTCAGCTTTACACGCAAATGGCTGTATCTGTATTGGGATCACATCTATAACTACTGGAATGAGTCTTATGTGGAGGGTTACAAGGTGAGTTAAGTTAAAGTTTTATTAGAAATCTGTTGACCAATGACTTATCAGTCCTGTTATCTTTCCGTTTTAACTAATAATTTATTTTATTATAAAATATCATATATGTTTTTTTATTTTATTACAAGAACTAGAATTGTAATATACTTATTTTAATGGATATTTTTGTTTTTGGAACCTACATTTATTGCCCTTATTCTTTTTTTTATTATTTTATTTTATTTTATTAATTTTTTTATTCTATTTTATTTAATTTATGTATTTTTTTTATTCTATTCTATTTAATTTTTTATTTTATTTATTTATTTATTTATTTATTTATTTATTAGTTTTGTTTTGTTTTGTTTTGTTTTATGTTTTACATTTTTTATTTTTTATTTTATTTCACTTTATTCGTTCATTTTCATCGGCTTAATCACTTATTTATCAGGGGTCGCCACAGTGGAATGAGCCGCCAACTATTCTGGCATATGTTTTTCATGGCGGATGCCCTTCGAGCTGCAACCCAGCTGAAACACCCATACACTCTCACATTCACATTCATAGACTAAGGCCAATTTTGATAATTCAATTCACCTTTAGTGCATGTCTTATTTTATTTTATTTTTATTTAATTTAATTTAATTTAATTTAATTTAATTTAATTTTATTTTATTTTATTTTATTTTATTTTATTTTAATACCATTTTGTTTTAATTTATCATTTAAAAAATATATATATACATTTAAAAAAATACTTTTGCTACTTGTTCAAACTACTTATTTAAAATGAGTTGAAACAGCACAATTCCTAAGCTTTTTTTGGGGACAATTTCATTGTTTTATGTTTAATCCAATTAAATTTGTTAAAATTATCAAGTTAACTTAATCGGTTTGTGTTGGAACAACATGAAGGAATTATGTGGAACCCAGCATTTTTTTTTTTTTTTGTGTTTATATACTTTATTTCTGCTCTTTTTTCCATAAATTGTATTATTATTTAAGTTGTTTGTCATGTGTATTGATATCACTGAAAAAGTGCTGTCTTTTTCTCTCAGATTTTGTTCCGGAAGGAAGGTGAGCGTTATGGGAAGCTTTACACCACCGGCAGGCACTACATTGACTTCCCCATGCCAGAAACTGGTGATTACGTCATAGAGCTGCGAGCTCGCTGTGAGGGAGGAGATGGACCCATTTCACAGATCAGAGTACAGGGTCAGTGTTTCATACACTACTGTAATAATATCCATGATTATCAGGGCAGAAAGTATATCTGTAATTCACCATTATTGAAAACATATATTATAATCCCTGTAGTCACTCTAAACGACATCAAAAACACATCAAAAAGTCCTATAATTGATTTTTGATGTATCTTTGACGTCAATGTTAGATGTCTATTTGATGTCATTTTGACATCATCAAGGGATACAAAATACAGCGTAAATTTGTCATTTGTAATTAAATATGACTATTTCTTATATTATTATTCTTTTTGTATCATTATGTTGGTGGTCAAAAGAGCATCAATGTGTGGATGTCAAATAGACATCAAGATTTTGACAACAAATTTATTTGCATGTTTGACGTAAATGTCAATTTGATGTTGTTGTGATGCCCGCTGGGATGATTCCCAAAGGACAATAAATAATAATAATGTAGAAAAATTCAGCTTTAAATCACAATAATAAATTCAAGTTAAAACTACACTCAATAAGAACACAGCTATTTTAAATTATAGTCATATTTCCCAATTTTACTGTATTGTTTATAAAATAAATGCAGCCTTTATGAGCTGAATAGGCTTCTTTTAAAAATGATAAAAATATCGTACTGATCCCAGACTTGACCGCTAGAGTATTTACCTTCACAATAAAAATCCATTTTGATGTTCAATCCATTTCTCTTCCTGTTGTTTTGTGTTGTGTTCAGGTAAAGCAACCGTGACAGTTGACTCCGCCAGTGTGGTCTCTGTCCTGCTGCTGGCTCTGGCCTGGACCACTTTAGGCCTGTAGGCTAAAATAAGACTGTCAAAACTTGCGAAATCCTTCAGAGATGAAGAACATATGGTCTGAACAGGATGATCTCATGGTGCAAATAGCCACAATCAATCAATGAAACGGTGTTGTAAAATAAATATATATAGTATAGTAGGAGGATATGGTGAATTTTTTGATGACCTATTCAGACAAATATAATCATTCATTCCAAGCAAACAATTTTGTGTTTAATAGAAGTCTAATAGACATCTAAATGTAGACAGCTTGGCTAAAACAAGGTTAAATTGGGCTGTCAGAGAAAATCTATTAGACATCTAAGGTTAGTCCATAACTAGACTAGTTGTCAAATAGACCGATTAGACAGACTTTATATGAGTAGTCATTCATTTCTGTTTATGTGACGACTAGTCTAGTTTTGGCCTATGTTTAGACATCTATTAGACATCTAAGAATAGTCCATAACCAGACTAGTCGTCAAATAGACAGATTAGACAGACTTTATATGTGTAGTCATTCATTTCTGTTTATTTGATGACTAGTCTAGTTTGGCCTATTCTTAGACGTCTATTAGATTGTCACTGACAGCCCAAATTTCGCCTTGTTTTAGCCAAGACAACTATAGACGTCCATTAGACATCTTTTAAATCAAAAAATGCTTACTGGGTTCATTCGTTCATAGTTTTTGTTTAGTTATGCTTTGCAATCGCATTATGGGACCTTCATCTGTGCTTCGACAAGTTTTGATGTGAATATTTAACTCTGTAGTTTAACAAAGTGACTTTTAATGACTTTTTTTGTAGTAGTTTAAAACAATATCTTGTATAAGACATAATAATAATGTACAATTACAGAAAAGTCTAGCAGCACATTACAGGTTTTGTATAATCATTTACATGATCAACATAGTTTTAAATAGTTCAAAATGTCAATAAAAGTCCCTTTGTTAAACTTTCAACATTAACAGTTGTCGGAGCAGAGATCAAGTTCGTAATTGAAAAGCATAAATAAATGAAACACCCACTAATCGCAAAAATCTACAGGAATTACTGTAAATTAGTGAATGTATTGATTATACATAACATCTTTTTTAGTCATTTTTCATGTCATCAGTTGCACAACGCCACCATTAAAATGTTCTTTTTGTTTATACGCTTGTTTTTCAGCTTATTTTAATGTTTGATAATATTTATAAACCACTGTTTCATTTTTAAAGCAACTTCATTAGATTTGTTTCCACGTATTTTGAATGATTCACCTGTAGCTACTGTACATCAGTAAATATTACAAATAAAAATATTGCCCAACAAAATGCTTCCCTCTTTCTCACGGTTGTTACGGTATATTTTATAACCGTGTTGGAAATTTACAATTAAAGTTTCTACCTTAAATCAAAGAATGTTTGAATCATTTCTAAAAAAATATCATTTTACTACTAACTAAATAGGTGCCACGGTCACTGGTGGTCACTGGTTTAAGCCCTGGCTGGGTCAGTTGCCGTTTCTGTGTGGACTTTACATGTTCTTCCCGTGTTCGTGTGGGTGCTCCGCTTTCCCGCACAGTAGAAAGACATGCACTAGGTTAATTGGGTAGGCTAAATGTACCGTAGTGTATGTGTGTGAATGGGAGTGTATGGGTGCTTCCCAGTAAAGGGTTGCGGCTGGAAGGGCATCCGCTGCTTAAAACATATGCTGGATAAGTTGGCGATTCATTCCGCTGTGGCGACCCAAGATTAATAAAGGGACTAAGTCGAAAAGAAAACGAATGCTACCTATATATTATCACTGTTCTGCGAAAGTTGTCCTTGATATTATTAAATATAGCCTATGGCAGTTGTTTCTTGCTAAAACTGTTTGATAGATGATTATAAACTATAGCATGACAATTATTTACACTGTAAAGTATGCATTGTTAAATGAACAGTAACAAAAATGATTCATTGGTTGCTTAATTAATATTATAAACTTAATAAAATAAATTTATTAAAAAACTAATTTGATTTTTACTATGTTGAAGAACAGCCAACGTTTATAAATTTGTTAGTTTATAAATTCACGGGATTACTTAAAAAATAGTTTTAAAGTAAAGTGCTGAACTGTACAGAAAGTTTGATATAAATGCTGTTTAAATTTAAACGAATTAAACAGAAATGTATGTAAAAAAGCTACAATTTTTGCAAATACCTCAAGCTCCACTCACTGACAGAAATAAAGAGAACATGTAATAAAATGTAAATACATTTTAAATATAAATAATCATTATGAAATGTACAAATCTATCAAGTGAGAATTGTTTCAATGAACGTTCTCTAGTGGCCATCGGCGTTCAACACACCGTATAGCGCACGTGCTTTAATTACGTCGCCATCACGTGAGACAAGTAATCTGGTCAGTCACACCTGTCAAAGTGGACGGAAGCAAATCAACGCTGGAAATGAAAATAGTGAGTAATAACGTTTGTTTACCTCACATTCTTTTTGAAGATGGTTTTACATAACACCATTCATACAATATATTGCAATTCAGTCATTTTAAAATCCAAATATTATCGCTGCCCTCAAACAAATATACGCACTGGGCTGTAAGGCTCAGATTCATCCAGTAGATGTCAGCATAACATTAGCTAGAGATACAGTAGATTCAAAACAATGAATCCTGTTCAAGTTCTATTTAATTAACTAGATATTACATTCATTTGTGTTTATAATATGTACTCACATTATTGAATATCATGTTTAGGGTGATTAAAATCTGCTTAAATGAACACTACGTCTAACCGTGAGCAATACAATAAACTTGAATGTGGTTCTTATTTACTCTTTCTCATTATAGCTAATATATCTAATCATGTGTATATATATATATATATATATATATATATATATATATATATATATATATATATATATATACACATACAGATTTGTAATGCTAGAGTTGACAAATATATATGTAAACCACCATTTTTGCACTGTTTTGATATGACATCTATTTTATGTCAAATACACAATACACATACATGATTTGCTGCTTGTTCAAACTACTTATTTAAAATTAGCTTAACATAATCTTGAGATTGTTTTGGGACAGCTTAAATGTTTTATGTTCAATCCACTTAAATTTTTTAAATGAACTTAATCGATTTGTGTTGTGGAACCAGGGATGGATTTAACCAATAAGCACCGGCCGCTTATTGTCCCAGGAAATCTGAGGACCCCCAAATAAATACCTAGAAGTATAAATTATACCTATAGATTATATATAACATTGTTTTCTATCATATTTTGTACGTCGAGGATCTAAAAATTTTAATTTGTTTTCCCCACACTCAATCTTGGACCAGTCCAGCAGTCAAATCAGTAAAGATTTAGTTTTAAAAATGAAATAGTTTATTTTTTTATTTTTATTTTTTTCATTTTAAGATTAACAACATTAAAACAAATCATTTTTAAGTTTTACAAGATGCTACATAAGCATTTAGATAAAATGTCGAAAAGGAGATTGAGTGATATATATATATATATATATATATATATATATATATATATATATATATATATATATATATATATATATATATATATATATATATATATATAAACAGCAAAAAATATAAAAAATAAAGTACAAAAGGTGCATTTTAAAACTTTTGGGCGTCATGGCTGGATATACTTAGGGCCCCCAAATCACTAAATCTCTGAAACCTTGCATTTGTTTTGACAGTGTATGTGATTTGCTTGCATTGACTTGTAACAGATTTCTACATGGAATTAAGGATGCATTAGTGTCTGTGTGCATGCCACTTTGTATGTGTACTGTAAACGTTTCAGGATCTGTATACATTCTGTCTTGCTTCATCCCTCATTGACGCACACATATTCATAAATCAGCGGTTGTGAGTGAGAAAGCACTAATTAGACATCACCATTAAGACTCTTAATGAAGCAGCACTGGCAGTGACATACAGAACACAGATTTCCCCAAATCCTGCAAAGCCACACATGCTGTTTCTGCTGTGGCTTGATGTCTTATGTGTGTTCAAACACGTCTTAATATTTAGATGTTGTTTTTTTGTCCTTGCAAGTTATTGTGGTTGTTTTGAATATAATGGCTGTATAGTGGGACTCGGGTGAATTGATACTGCATGTGTATCCAGAAAGAAGATCATAGTTGTTCTAGATTATTTTTTTTAGATTATCTTTTATTATTATTTATTTGTTTATCTATTTATTTATTTATTTATTTAATTATATATCTATCTATTTTCTTTCTTTCTTTTTTTTTAGCAAAATGCCTCATTAATCTCTTGTATGTTTTAGGTGAGAGTCAGAAGTCAGATGTCAGTATGAACTCAAATATTACTCTTTAGATTCCCCCAACACCAAATTGTCTGTTCTGTGTTTTCCATATACTCATGTTGGTAGATCTGTTCTCATACAGTGTCTTAACCACAAATGACATATTTTTGTCTATTTTTATTGCTAAGGAGGATATCTTAATACTTACTGTAAATGAAAACTATTAGTCAATGCATGTGTATTTTGTTATACATTAAGAGCCTTTAGCTTTCTTTTCTGAACATGTAATAATGAATGTAAGGCTTTAACTTGTTATGAGTAGGCCCACACGGAATCTGCGCGCGCAGAATTCCGCAGATTTTCTGCAGATTTTCCGCAGGTTTCCGCAGATTTTTAGCCCTTCATTAATTCTGTTTATTTACTTAAAGTTAACTATTTACAGTTAATCTAATTTGATTTGCATTTAAAACATTAAATACAAGTTAAAAAGATATTATTTTTTATTTAACATATTAAGGTTTTAGTTATGATACTCCCAAAATAATTCCGCAGAAATCCGCAGATTTTTACCAAAATTCTCCGCAGAAATAGCTAAAAACGTCCGCAGATTCCGTCTGGCCCTAGTTATGAGCCAGGAAAAATTGTTATAGAAATGATTTGAGATTTGAGTTGTCTTGAATCAGTTTGTTTTCACCCTGTTTCCACATCTTAAATTTACCTGTTTAGTATTTAGCAGATGATTTTATCTAAAGTACTTTAAAGTACTTTAAATCTATAATTCATTCATTAATTTTTCTTCGGCTTGGTCCCTTTATTTATCAAGGGTTGCCACAGCGCAATGATGCCCTTCCAGCTGCAACCCATTACAGGGAAACATCCATACACACTTATTCACACTCATACATTACGGACAATTTAGTTTGTTCAATTCACCTACTGTATAGCGCATGTCTTTGGACTGTGGGGGAAACCAGAGCTCCCGGAGGAAACCCACACGAGCACAAGGAGAACATACAAACTACACACAGAAATGCCAACTGACCCAGCCGGGACTTGAACCTGCGACCTTCTAGCTGTGAGGTGACAGTGCTAACCACTGAGCCACCGTGTCGCCTAAATTCATAATATTTTATATAAATATATTTTATATAAATAGTAAATATTTACTTTTAATGTAAGAATAAAGTTCAGTGTTAGTGGAATTGACAATAAATTATTATAATATATATTTTTATAATAATATTAATATATAATAATAATAATAATAATAATAATAATAATGATAATAATAAAACACAAATTACATTTTATTTTGTTAAAAAAAAATATTGCTGAGATTTTATAGGATGTTCTTTAATTTTAAATGTTATATCTTGTATTGTTTATATTATAAATTAGTAACCGTCGACATAATAAATGCTTCTTCTGTTCTTCCTTTTACATTTAATCATTAATAATTAATTTCAGTTTTTGTGGAAATGACCACAAACAAAAGTAGTAGTAATAATAATAATAATAATAATAATAATAATAATAATAATAATAATAATAATAAAGTAATAACAATAATATAAATTATTATTACTATTGTTAGTAAACTAATTAAAATGGCATTTAATTAAATGTATTGAATATTCATAGATATTTTATAGGATGTGATTAATTAATCATTATTTCTTTTATTGTTATAAATCACTAACCGACAGTATAATACATGTTCAATCCATTCTTTAATTCTGTGGCTTTGCATCTTTAATTCAACAAAATTTACAAACATCTCCTTTGCATTTTTTAACAACACTTCAGAAACCTCCCTTACAAAAAAACCAGAGAAATTAATAACCAAGAAGACTTAATTCAGCATTGACCTTAAATCACATGACATCTCAGCCTTTCCTCATCTAAATAACATCTGTGTTTGCCTACAAATGCATATTATGCAAATCAGACGTGCATATGTTCACCATACATCCAATGTTTCAGCAGCAAGTGTGTTGTCTGTTATTTAGTAGCGCCATTGTGGCAGAAAGAGCTCTGGCGGATGAATCTGGCTGTCTTTTAGCTTAGAAGCAAGGATGTAAAGCAGGCTGTATTAGCTCTGACAGACCATCATAAATCAGCCAATGTGTGTGTGGCAGGGCCTGCAGTGCAGAAGCAAGTGTTTTCCAAAAGCGGGCCGCTTGAATCTCAGGGTTCAGCGGGGTCTCGGTAAGGACGTATACCACATATATACAACCCTCCTGGGCCGGTTTGATGTGGATTGTCATTCATAATACACGCCAAAGCGTTACGGCGCTTGTCAAACCCCCTGTAGTTTTTATTGGTTTGGCAGGGGGTGTCATATATGTGCGTAATTGCAGGTCGCGTGGACGTTTTTATTGGATTGTTTGCACAGTAAAGAAGCGCTACGTGTTCCTCTGTGCCTCAACATATCCCATGCTGCTCGGCTTATTTGTGACATCTTATTTAGTATGGTCTAACAGCATTTCTCACCTCTAATGCAACAAAGCGGCAGATCGGAAAATGAAGCCTTCGTAGAAGCAAATGTGTTGTGTAAATTCATTTAACCGGTGACTCTAAGCTCCACCAAGGTGATCGATTGCGTTTTTACGGCCCACAATAGAGGCATGGCTCCTTCAGAGATGATATTGAGGTTTTTTTTTTTTGTGTGTGTGTGCTTCTAGTGTGCAATTGCTCTTCCAATCTTTTCTCTGGCTCGTCAGCACTTTGCCAGTGTTCGCCAACCCTCCCTGCCTGCTGAGAGACCCTTTACCTCTTTTGGCGCTTCGTACTAAATCACAATTTTTTCACCCCCTGTAAGAAGCTTGGCAAGATGGGGTGGCAATCAACACCATCATCTCGCAGCTTAATTGCGGATTACCCCGAATTCTGAAATGAGTTTTGAAACAGCCGATAATATCCAGCCCAAAGCACCAACAGCCAAGCATTGATAACCGGCTGTGGGTGCGAGACAGGTTGATGGCATGTTTATTTTATTTTATTTTGTTTTATTTTATTGTACAAACACTGATAACCACCTGTGGGTGAGAGACAGTCTGTGGCGCATTTTGTTTTATTTTATTTTATTTTATTTTATTTTATTTTATTTTATTTTATTTTATTTTATTTTATTTTATTTTATTTTATTTTATTTTATTTTACAATGAATAGTGCAGTTAATAGTTATTCATTCTTTCATTCATTTATTCAATTTCTTTTCGGCTTAGTCTCTTTATTAATCAGAGGTCGCGACAGCGGAATGAACCGCCAACTTATCCAGCATATGTTTTCAGCTGCAACCCATCACTGGAAAACACCCATAGACACTCATTCACACACAAACACAATGGCCAATTTAGCTTACCCAATTCACCTATAGCGCATGTCTTTGACATGTGGGGGAAACCGGAGCACCCGGAGGAAACCCACACGAACACAAGGAGAACATGCAAACTCCACACAGAAATGCCAGCTGACCCAGCTGGGACTCAAACCAGTGACCTTCTTTGCTGTGGGGCGACAGTGCTACCCACTGCGCCAACGCGCTGCCTGATTGTTATTTAATTAATTTAATTAATTTATTTTAATTTTGTTTCACATTTTTTTGTACGAGACAACTAATGGCACTAATAGCTATTACTATTAATAGTAATGACATTAATAATTAAATTAAATGTTATTTTATTTTATTGTACGAGACAATTAATGGCTCCGTTAATTTAATTTAATTTAATTTAATTTAATTTAATTTAATTTAATTTAATTTAATTTTTTATTTTATTTTATTTTATTTTATTTTATTTTATTTTATTTTATTTTATTTTATTTTATTTTATTTTATTTTATTTTTTTTATTTTACAATTAATGGTGCAGTTAATAGTTGCTGTATTTTATATTAATAGTAGTAGTTTTCTATAAATAGTAATGACATTAATATTTTATTTTATATTATTTTATTGCTGGTGGCCTCAATTCGCTTTACTGTTTTAATCCATCTTCCACAAACGTAGTGCTGTGGAAACCAGTTTTGGCCCTGCCTCAAATTCCAATTCTTTGTGAGCCAAAAATTAAAATCTTCTAAGCTCAAAAATGTAAAACTGTAATGTCAGACCCATTTGTCTGATTAGTTTACAGAGGAAAAGTATTATGCAAATATGTACACACTAAAAAAAAAAAAACCACATTTTCACTCAGACATTGCTTGTGAATTCCACAAACAATAATTCTACTTGTCACGGTGGCGCAGTGGGAAGCACGATCGCTTTTCTGTGTGGAGTTTGCATGTTCTTCCCGTGTTCGTGTGGGTTTCCTTCAGGTGCTCCGGTTTCCCCCACAAGTCCAAAGACATGCGCAATAGGTGAAATGGGTAAGCTAAATTGTCCGTAGTGTATGTGTGTGAATGAGAGTGTATGGATGTTTCCCAGTGATGGGATGCGGCTGGAAGGGCATCCGCTGCGTAAAACATATGCTGGATAAGTTGGCGGTTCATTCCGCTTTGGTGACCCCAGATTAATAAAAGCACCAAGCCAAAAAGAAAATGAATGAATGAATGAATAATTTTCAACACTGAAAACGTTCATTATATTAGTCATTATTATTATTCAAAATAAAAAATTGAACAGGGCACGTTCTAATGTATAAGGAAAACAATTCAAAGCCATATTACAATTTTATTGTTTTGTTACATGAAAACACATTTTCTCCTATGATACGTATATCAAAAATATGTTGTTTTCCTATAACACTGGTTCGATTTAATAATAATACATACACAGACACACATACAGCAAAGCCATATTTTTACCCTGTACTGACCCTAATATGAGCATCAATACTATTTCAGTGGAAAGGTTGAGTGTGTGAGAGAGAGAGAGAATGAAAGAGTGCAGTATGTCATTGTAGAGAGACAGTCACTGTCCTCTTATCTAGTAACCTCTCACCAACACTCTGTTTTCACACTCTCACCTTTCAATCTCTCTGAAGCTGTGTGCATGTGTGTGTGTCTATGTGTGTGTGTGTGTTTTCATATGCACAGTACAGGTCTGCTCATGTCATACTGGGAACAGAATGATGTTCTCGAAACCTGGACCCTTGAATTGGCTTGGAGCGGGAAACAGTCTTGTGAAGACAGGGAGCATTAAAGTGAAGGACTCTGTTTTGTATTCTGTGGTCAGAGTTTGATTCCAGCAAGCTAGTGAGGCTTTGTAATACTAAAAAGTATAGGTGATATACAGTGTATGTAGAATTCATAAAGGAGTGTGATGCAGTGCCTCATTGTACTCACAGTGTTTCTTCACAGTGGTCTTTGATTAGAAGGAAGTTTAAAAATAAGATGTATATATATATAAATGTTTGTCTCAAACTCAACTTATTCTTGCTTGGAATTGCTCATCTATATAATAAAAAACTGAAAGCAGATAATGTCTTTGCAGAAAAGTACCAGTAAATTTACATTTTATGTAACAAATGAACCTTGATTCACAAATTATCCTAATTAACATATAATGTTTATTGACTGATTGATGAATTTGATAAATTAAATTGGTTGGTTGGTTGGTTGGTTGGTTGGTTGGTTGGTTGGTTGGTTGGTTGGTTGAGTGATTAGTGGGTTGGTTGATTCATTGTTTGGTTGGTTGATTGGTTGATTGGTTGGTTGGTTGGTTGGTTGGTTGATTTGATTGGTTGGTTGGTTGGTTGGTTGATTTGATTGGTTGGTTGGTTGGTTGGTTGGTTGATTGGTTGGTTGGTTGGTTGGTTGGTTGGTTGGTTGGTTGGTTGGTTGGTTGTTGGTTGATTGGTTGGTTGGTTGGTTGGTTGGTTGGTTGGTTGGTTGGTTGATTGGTTGGTTGGTTGGTTGATTGATTGGTGGGTTGGTGGGTTGATTGGTTTATTCATTGTTTGGTTGGTTGGTTGGTTGATTGGTTGGTTGGTTGGTTGGTTGGTTGGTTGGTTGGTTGGTTGGTTGATTGGTTGGTTGGTTGGTTGGTTGGTTGGTTGGTTGATTGATTGGTGGGTTGGTGGGTTGATTGGTTTATTCATTGTTTGGTTGGTTGGTTGGTTGATTGGTTGGTTGGTTGATTAATTGGTTGGTCGATTGGTTGGTTGGTTGGTTGGTTGGTTGGTTGGTTGGTTGATTGATTAGTTGGTTGGTTGATTGGTTGGTCGATTGGTTGGTCGATTGGTTGGTTGGTCAATTGATTTGTTGATTGGTTTGTTGGTTGGTTGGTCGATTGGTTGGTTAGTTGGTTGGTTGGTTGGTTGGTCAATTGATTTGTTGATTGGTTTGTTGGTTGGTTGGTCGATTGGTTGGTTGGTTGGTTGATTGATTAGTTGGTTGGTTGATTGGTTGGTCGATTGGTTGGTCGATTGGTTGGTTGGTCAATTGATTTGTTGATTGGTTTGTTGGTTGGTTGGTCGATTGGTTGGTTAGTTGGTCAATTGATTTGTTGGTTGGTTGATTGGTTGGTTGGTTGATTGATTAATAGTACATTTTACAAAAAATACAAAACTGCAGAATGATTTATTTTCGGACTATATACAGTTGAATTCTGAATTATAAGCCCTACTGTTACATTTGAATTCTTTTATATACACAGTTGAACTCAGATTTATTAGCCCCCCTGAATTATTAGCCCCCTGTTTATTTTTCGCCCAATTTCTGTTTAACGGTGAGAAGATTTTCTCAACACATTTCTAAACATAATAGTTTTAATAACTCAGTTCTAATAACTGATTTATTTTATCTTTGCCATGATGACAGTAAATAATACTTTACTAGATATTTTTCAAGACACTTCTATACTGCTTAAAGTGACATTTAAAGGCCTAACTAGGTTAATTAGGTTAACTAGGCAGGTTAGGGTAATTAGGCAAGTTATTGTATACCCATAGTTTGTTCTGTAGACGATCGAAAAAAGAATTTGCTTAAAGGGGCTAATAATTTTGACTTTAAATGGCTTTTAAAATCTGCTTTTATTCTAACAGAAATAAAACAAATAAGACTTTCTCCAGAGGAAAAAATATTATCAGACATACTGTGAAAATTTCCTTGCTCTGTTAAACATAATTTGGGAAATATAAAAAAAAAATAAAAAATTCAAAGGGGGGCTAATAATTCTGACTTCAACTGTATATATACAGTATATATATATTTTTTCTTCTTTTTTCTGTTTACAGAGGAAAGAATTATTTCAATACATTTCTAAACATTCATTCATTCATTCATTCATTCATTCATTTTCCTTCGGCTTGCCACATTTCGGGATGCCCTTCCAGACGCAACCAAATACTAACTTACACTCTCGCATTCATACACACACTCTTACACTACAACCAAAGTTTATTCAACTCACCTATACCGCATGTCTTTGAACTCTGGAGCACTCGGAGGAAACCCACACCAACATGGGGAGAACAGGCAAACTGCACACAGAAATGCCAACTGACCCAGCCGGGACTCGAACCAGAGACCTTCTTACTGTGAGGCGACAATGCTAACCACTAAGCCACCATACCAACATTTCTGAACATAATTGTTTTAATAACTAATTTCTAATTGATATACTAATAACTAATTTCTAACTGAACTGAATAATGCATACTTTGTTCTGTAGACAGTCGGGAAAAAAATATTGCTTAACGGTGCTAAAAAATATTGACATTTTTTGGAAACATTGGAAAAAAAACAACACATAACTTTTACTTCAACTGTATACATATTCAGCACAATCATTGTGTGTGTTAATTAATTCCTGTAGTCTTCCAGATACCAGTATTTACTATATTAAAAGCCCCTTTACATTGTGAAAGAAGGTGAGAGAGGGTGTGCTGTAAGCTTACAGTGAATATCATCATCACTTGTCTCCAGGGACAGGAAGCAAAATGACAGGCCTGACAGTCTGACGGCAGCTTGTGAAGAGACAGATCGACAGCGGAGATGTCATCTATGTTCATCACTTTGAGTCCAGGCTGAACAGATGAGCTGAAGTCAGTGTTGCAGTCATTCCCTGTGCCCCGGTATCTACAGTAGAAGCTTGAGGTTAGTGTGATATTCAAAGAGAGAGTTCTGGGGTTATGTACAAGTTAACAGTTACAGTATGTTAAAGTGACACATTTTAATGTGTGTGTTCTTTGTCAGCATAAACAATACTTTTTTTTTTTAGAATCGTTGCAGATATAATAAGATATAAAAATGACTGCTACTCCTCTTATGTAGGGTCAAACAGATATCTGGTATTCTAATAGATCTTAACATATATTCATGAGGATCTTCACTGTGATATTTCTTTTTTTCTGCATGTTTCTTCTTCTTCTTCTTCTTCTTCTTCTTCTTCTTCTTCTTCTTCTTCTTTTTCTTTTTCTTCTTCTTCTTCTTCTTCTTCTTCTTCTTCTTCTTCTTCTTCTTCTTCTTCTTATT
This sequence comes from Danio kyathit, assembly GCA_903798195.1. NCBI lineage: Eukaryota > Metazoa > Chordata > Actinopteri > Cypriniformes > Danionidae > Danio > Danio kyathit. The sequence goes on from LR812522.1 coordinate 17,004,531, forward strand.
ATTATTATTATTATTATTATTATAAGGACAATTGAATCGGCATGACATTTTGCTAAGTTTACCTGATAATTTTTATCTAGTGCACTACATTAAATCTTATTAGCCCTCCTGTGATTTCTTTTCTAATATTTTTCTGTTTTCCTTCTAATATTTTCCTATTTTCCCTCTAACATGTGCTGTTTAACAGAGAAAAAAAATCAGCACGTTTTAAACAATAGTTTTTATAAATATTTATTTTGTCATAATGCCAGTTCATACTATTTTACTAGTTATTATGCAAGATTCTAGATCAAGGGTGCCCAAACCTTTTCTTATGAAGGGCCAAAAACCACACTTGATTGAGGCTAGTGGGCCGAAGGTAAATATAGGTGGGGTAATTTACCATGGGTAATTTCTTTAAAAATGTCTAGAAAACATTGCTTTATATTAATTAATACAGTATTTTTACAGTATTTTTAAAAAAATGTATTCAACTTATTACAGTAAAAACAAAAACTAATTTATAACAAACTTACTCTAGTTTTTGCCCTGATTTGGTTGCTGATGTCTTCTGCATAGTCCTCTATCCGTCGAGTGACCGTATTTACATTTTACAGTATTTACCAGGCCGGCAGCTAGCTCTCTGCAACTCTCACATGGTCACCCACTGAAGCTAAGCAGGGCTGCGCCTGGTCAGTACCTGGATAAGAGACCACATGGGAAAGCTGGGTTACTGCCGGAAGTGGTGTTAGTGAGACCAACCTGTGGTCTATGTGGGTCCTAATGCCAAGTATAGTGACGGGGACTCTATACTCCTCAGTGAGCGCCGTCTTTCGGATGAAACTTTAAACCGAGGATGACAATCCCAGGATGTCCTTCGAAAAAGAGTAGGGGTTTAACCTGGCCAAATCTGCCCTCTGGCCTCTGTCTATATCATGGCCTCCTAACCATCCCCATACCATAATTGGCTTCATCACTCTGTCTCCTCTCCACCAATCAGCTGGTGTGTGGTGTGCGGTCTGGCGCAATATGGCTGCCGTCGGGTCATCCAGGTGGATGCTGCACACTGGTGGTGGTTGAGGAGATTCCCCCAAAAATGTGTAAAGCACTTTGAGTATCTAGAAAAGCGCTATATAAATGTAAGGAATTATTATTATTAATATTATTAAAAATCAGATTAATTTACATTTAATGAAACATTTAATTTCAGTTGGCTTTTTTTGTAGCTCAACAATAAAACAAACAAAAAAGGTTACGTCAAATTAAAAAAGACAATCTCTGTGTGAAAGTCATTTGCCCCAACCCCCTCCATCATACTCGCTTTCCTCTCAGATGGGATGGTGGGCCAAATCAAAGGTTACAATGGGCCAACTTTGGCCTGCGGGCCCTACTTTGGGCATCTGTGTTCTAGATAGTCAATGGACTGCAGTGGTTTGCTCTGTAACCAATCAAAAAATGAAAAAAGAGAAAAACTAAAACACTATAGTGTAGGTTAAAATGCTATTAACAACTGGTGTATTACCTGACTATTATTATGTTATTAACTGTTCATTTGTAGTTATAAAGTATTATCTTAATTCATAATCCTACCCAAAACCTAAACCCAACTTCTACCTTACTAACTCTTTATAAACAGCTAATTAATAGTTTTTAATAATAGTGTTTAATAATCTAAATGGCTAGCAGGATGCTAGCATTTACATCATATAACTTTATGCTTAACAGCACGTTAGGAAGGAGAACACTCGTGTCTCATACACCACACGACTCTGAGTGTCTCTGTTGTCTGGCAGAGTAAGCAGGTAGGAGGCAGCACTGTCAGTTAACCTTTTCATTCTGAGCTCAAAACATGAACAACCCTGACCACCGGGGTGCTTCCTTTACACACTGCCCTTCTTAATGGGGATGACCAATATTTAAAAAAAACAAAGAAATATTTAGTTTAAACCACAGAAACTAATCAAACATAAACACATATAACTTTAATAACAAAGCAGCCCATCTATTTAGCTAGTAAAACACATATAATCAAGCCCTTTGCCATAATCAGCGCTGTGGACCAGGTCATTACAATAGTGTTACAAAAGTCTCACCAAAAAATTAGGGGCTAATCATATTGACCACGGCAGTTTTTAAACATTAATTTAAGACATTGAAAAATATTAAATATTTGTAAAAGAATTAACATTTTTGCATTAGGGATAATAATGTTGTCTTCAACTCTATTTATAGCTCCTATATGTCATATCACAATACACACACAAATGCTGGGTTGTTATAACCCAACGTTGGATAAAATATGGACAAACTTAACCATCGGGATAATTTAATACACTCAGAAAATATTTTTTGCTGCATATTTTAACTACTGCGCTTGAACACTAGATGAAAGAACACAATTCTTGAGATTTTTGTGGGACAACTTAATTATTTTATGTTTAATCCACTTAAATTTGTTAAGCTAACTTAATCGAGTCGCGTTGAGACAACATGAATGAATTGTGTGGAACCCAGCATTATTTTACAGTTTATAATTGAAAAAATGTACTTTGCATTTGACCATATTTGACCCAGTGTTGGTTTACAACAACCCAGCATGTGTAGTCTACAGAAAGAAAACATTGGATGCTTCTTCAGTTCCATTGCTTTAACCTTCAATGTAATTACTTAGTCTGTTTAATTGCTTTCCCCACACTGTCTCAGTTAATATGGGAAGACGTAATTTCTCCAAAACACACACGCAGAACACCTGTGAGTATCCATTGTCTACTATTGAATCCATATAATGGATACTGTGTGGGAAATCACCAAACTCATCAGCTAATTGAGATGGATGCATTTTTAATGACCAAGCAGCCCTTTATTGAACCTCGTCTGCTGGAGAACACATTAAAATGTACCCACACAGTGGTCTGCACTAATAAGAGCCACCCTCGCCATCCCATCAGCCCCGTCTAAGCAAACGACACTCTTTATTTCAAGACACCTAAAGGCAGCATATACATGAGCATACAGTATCTCCTCTTACTGTCAGTGAGATCCAGACTTTGATTTGAGTCTTATCAGTTTCTATTTCATCCACACACACACAGACACACACACATACACACACTAGTGCCTAATTAATCATCTGGGAAGACGCTCCCTCTCCGAATTGGACTGATTCTGCAGGAATTCCTCACCCAGGGATACATAATTAGCTCCAGTCTCGACTTTTCTGTCTGTCTCTTAAAAGCAGACAGTGCGCTGTGAAGACCAAGACTGGCTGGGGTTCGATTAGGAAAATGTGATGTGACTCTGAAGCGCATATAGATTCAATTAAAACAGTATTGTTTGTCCATTCGGCTACTAATGGTTTGAAGCTTTTTAAGCCAGTGTGGCTCGCTCCGTCTGGAGTCACTTCAATTAGGTTATGCGGTAGATTAGACGATTAGAGACTTACGATTAGCGGTTCTTGCAATTAAACCTTTGTTCCTAATCAAGCAGACTTTTCAGATCAAAGGCAAAGTAGCATTTAAGGATTTTGTAGGCACTTCTGACATGGAGGTGGTTGTGTTGCGAACGGAAGAAATGTAGTAATTATGCTGCTTTAAGAAAGTTTCTTTGCTTTGGGATGGGATTTGAGGATTAGGTGATTCCATAATGCATTGCAAGTGAGATTGTCGAATTTTTGTCTTCTATAATGTGGGTATAAAGTTTATATTTCATTAAATATTGAATTATTGGACTGTTTTGCCTGATGTTTGTTTGAACGGTGCGTATTTATACTTGCTATAGCATTTGCGTTAGCTTAGCAATATGTTAATGTCAAAATATATTGGAATCGATCAAATTTGTTGCGGTTTGAATTGATTTCAGAATATATAATGCCAGAATTCATTGTGTTTCAGCTCATTTTCAGCTAAGGGGGAGAAATGTAGAGTTTTGTATTGAAATTTTGTATTGAAATTGATTATTTTGGGTGGCACGGTGGCTCAGTGGTTAGCACTGTTGCCTCACAGCAAGAATGTTGCATGTTTGAGTGCCGACTGGGTCAGTTGGCATTTCTGTATGTTCTCCCTGTGTTTGCGTGGGTGTTCTCCGGGTGCTCTGGTTTCCCTCACAGTCTAAATACATGTGTATGAGAATAGAATGATCTAAATTGGCCGTAGTGTATGTATGTGAATGCGAGAGTGTATGGGTGTTTCCCATGGCTGGGTTGCGACTAGAAAGCATCCACTGTGTGAAACATATGCTGGATAAGTTGGCGGCTCATTCTGTTGATAAATAAAGAGACTGAGTCGAAGGAAAATTAATGAATGAATGGATTATTTTAGCTGATGTTTGTTTGTTTGTTATGTTTTAAAGTACTGGGGTTTCTGGCTTAGCATGCTAATGTTCAAATGGATTGGAATCAGTTGAACAGAAGGTAGATTTGCATGTGTTCATTACAGAGTGTGTAATTCAACAATGCATTGAGAGTGATCCCATTGAAATGGTGAAAGATTTCATTTATGAAATTGCAAATTTAAATGAACTATATTATCTGATATGGACTCTTTTCAGCCTGCCACCGTGAGCACCTGAACATTCATTACAGAGTACTGTTGTGCAACTGAATGGTGTTTGTTCAGCTGTCGAAACACAGATTTAAAATAAACTTTAAAATTAGATGAGCTAGAAAAATGTAGCATTGTCTGTATAAAATCAGCCCTGGATATTAACATATTGACTAGTTTTTTATTTATTTTTTATAATATTGTAAACATGTTTAGTGTTTCTACCTTTGAAACATGCACAGGGTAACACTATGGGGTCCTGGGACATTTTTGAGGAAAAATCTTATAAATAAAAAAATGTATTATATGATAAACAATAATTTTGTATTTTTTTTTTATTTAAAAAAAACATAATTTAGAGGAAAAGACAAGCTAAACATGCTAAACATGCTAATAATTGACAACATCACGAGCGTCTGGATCAAAATATTTGCATCTCTTTTCTTAATGGAAAATGACAGAAAATGTAGCCTTATATCAGTAATTTGTAGTTGTGTTCCGGTCAAAATAGCAACAGGCATCAGCGATTGAACATTTTTAAAAATCGAAGGCACATTTTTGACCTTTTGTCTAATAAAAAGTTTCCATGAATGCTTGTTTTTAGAACCACTGATGGCAATAAAAACCTTTACTTATAAAATGATGTATATTTCAGAATTGTAGGCACAATCTTTGTAAGCAAAACACTACACTGTAAAAAATGTATGGTAAAAAATGGCAGCTAAGGTTGCCGGCATTTAATGTAAAAAATTATGGTTACCGTATTACTGCAAATTACCGTATTTTATAATTTATAGTCATACACCAAGATTTTTCAGTATTAAGAACTACACAACATACAGTAGCTAACAATGTGTCACTGTACATAGATGAAAACACAACTATAAGCATGTGTGTATGAGAAAGGCACTGTATATGATGAAGAAGGTGCTCTGTGTCAATCACACAACTCTTAAACACCATCATAATAACACACATGAAACTAAATTATGACCATTGACAATATATGTACGGAATTGATGAGAAAAAAACTAAAAAGAAACAGGGATATGCACAAAAAAAAAATTCTGATAAAGTGAATTTACAGTTATTCATTGTACATATTAAGAAAACTTGCTGTTAGCCAGGTTACCGATTTTTACTGTACAGTAGCATGTTTACAGTTCTTTACTGTTGAAATTATAAACTTTTTGCAGCGTATACCATTGTGTGATACCTATAGATTTATAGGAGTATATGCAGTCAAGTGTAATAATGATTGTATGCTCAATTCAGCATTTGCTATGGTTATCTTCAAATTAAAGTATTGTCATGCTTACTAGAAAATGAGCAACTTTGGTTCTTAACGAAGACCTGCTAAGCACAAATAGATGCTACTTAAAGATCCATCTTTTGTTTTGATCTCCTGTGGCTTCAAGCCTAAAGTAAGGGATGAAGCCCCTCAGTTTCAGCTGAACTGATCATGTGTGGGATTCACATTCAGGAGGTATATAGTGCCCACAGAACTCTCCATCCCTCACACACTCTCTTTCTCCTGCTTTCTCTTTGATTTTAGCACGCTGGAGGTAACAATCTCCTTGCTGTTCCTCCATCTCCCCAACAGAGAAACACTGCTCTTTTGTCTGCCAACAAAGTGTGTATTTTTTCACCGGGAGCTCCAGAGGAGTCTCCAGAGATAATGCGAGGCTTTATGAGGGATATCCTCGGAAAAAAATAGCAGGAAATCGACCCCTGTGGAATGACTGATGGCACCCCGGGGACAAGATAGAGGGGGATGAATGTTGTTCAGGATTAGCTAATAAAACGCCGAGAGCTTTTTTTCCAGCTCAAATCTGTCATTACTGAGAATCTTCACTATCTGTGCTTTACACACACACTCTCTCAGGTTGGCACTGAAAGTTCTTGCCCTCTACACCATTACGCCCTGTTAATGAGTGTTAACATATCATTTTCCCAGTGGATCTGCCTTGTAATTAATCAGAAATTCTCACCCGTTTGACTATAAAGTGAAGGAAACTCCAGGACGTGTTTTAGGAACACCTGCTCTGCTTGCGGAAAGAATAACGATGCCCTTGAAAGCGCAGTAATCTAATCTGCTCCTCAATAACTCATGTTTTTGCAACCTGTAACATTTATTTTTAGCCAAGGGCTGTAGAAAG